>PQWD01006417.1:46555-94458 GCA_019425675.1 Leucinodes orbonalis | reverse complement strand
CCATTCGTGGACACCGCTAGTCTGTAATAAATACAAACTCATCCTCTGCAATAAATATTAAATTAAATTATTTATAACATGTGTGTGCAATGGTAGTTCATACTCAATTCATATTCAGAGCTATGTTTAATCACGGTATTCTATTGAATGAACGCCATTTTGAAATATGGATTGATTGATGATAACAAATTCTAAGCGAATGCATGTAACACAGTGCACGTACGCAATGTTTAGCAAAGGATGTGGCGCTATTGAAGCGTTTAAATTTGGTACGTTAAATAATTAATAGAAGCTGATGATATTAGGATGTTGTTTGCCTCAATAGATAATATGCGTAACCATTTTCTGAACAGTTTCACGCGACAAAAAAAAAGGTCATGAACCGTAGCCCTCAGAAAAGTTGCTAAAATCAAAAGATGTAATGTTAAGCTGATTTGATAAGCTATCAAGTAATTGCATCATAAGTTAAAACTATATTATGTAAAAGGTTTCCAAGATTTTGCGCAGTGATATTTGAACTCAATTGAACTCAGGATAAAGGAAAACACATTTATTTTCATCACAAAATTTCACATGACATACAAGGACAATATAATAATAAAAATTTTGGGGTCAAATGGTGGGTGTAACTTTGAAGTAAAATATATATAAACCGAAAACATCAATTCTATGTTACTGTCATCAATGGCTGCATTCCTTTTACTAATCGCTAACAGTTGCACCACCTTGCTCGCAAATCTGCGCAACTCCATTAGTGAGGCTTAGTACTAATCCTGCGGAGCAAGCCGAAAATAACTACAACATGTGAGTAAGCAAGCGCCGTCCGAGCGTAAGACTTTGTTTTAATTGCCGCTACAATCGCGTACAAAAGCGGATTATGTGCGATATTTTCACTGAACCCAACCTTGCACTTTACCCAAGGGTTCGTTATTCATACAAAAGTTTATCAGTTTTATTTAAATGTGTATGTTACCTTTTGGCTGTTGTCTTCCAAAACCGAAGGGTGCCGGTTCATATCCCGCCACGTTCTGATATATTTTCGAAATTGTGTACTTTTATCCGATCCGAAGGAAAACATCGTGAGGAAACCTGGGCACGCTTGAAAAGAGATTCAAGGGTAGTGCGTGAAGTCATCCAATTCGCACTGGGCCCGTGTAGAAGACTAAGGCCTAAACACCTTTTACGGGTAGGCTCGTGCCCCTCGGTGGGGTCCTATATTATGTGTTAATGATGTTGATGTATTTGATTTTGTTATGAAGTGAACAGGACGACCAGTTTTACCTGACCATGACAGGTGCAGTGTTATAGGTATAAGATAAAAGGTATGAGTATTTATAATTTCCTACTAAAACTACCCTTTATTTCTAACCACACGCTACCCTCTAACATCATCATCATTATCATCATCATTACAACCTAATTATGTTCACTGCTGAACGAAGGCCTCCCCTAATGATTTCCACGGGGACCGATCCCCTGCAGTTGACATCCATCTGCTACCCGCCACCTTAACCAGATCATCCATCCATCGGGTTAGAGGTCGGCCAACGCTTCGCTTTCCGTTATGTGGATGCCACTCGAGAACCTTTCCGCCCCATCGGCCATCGGTTCTACGCACTATGTGCCCTGCCCACTGCCACTTCAACTTGCTTGTCCTCAGGGCTATGTCGGTAACCCTAGTTCTCCTACGGATATCCTCGTTTCGGATTTTATCGCGTAGGGAGACACCTAACATAGCCCTTTCCATAGCACGCTGAGCAAGCTTGAGTTTTTCCATTTTTTTTTCGTACCCTCTGAACAAACACTAATTAATTCATGAGTTACAGGGCCCTCAAGACATAGAATTACATAATGGGTTAATCTACGATATATTTCACAAATTGCTTATTTTCAAATTCTCCAATTTGGGACTTCCTTTATAAGGCATGAGCACAGACATCCGAATATACAATTAGACTGGACAAGCCGCCAAGTTTATAGGCAGTCCCAGTGTCGCAATTTCTTTTCGGTTCTTACCTGTGAAAAGTTATTATATTTCTTGGTAAATTTACTGATTCATTGCAATGATGGCATGTTACAATTGCACAGGATGGCATTTTGGAAAAAAACGGTAATTTCTTCTAATATTCGTACGTCTTGACTCGTCTCACAGAGCGTAAACTGGCAGCCAGTGTATGCTCGTTGAGCTTACATTTGTCGCACTTTAAACGCGGCTTGCCCCATCTCCTATATTGGGAAATCTATGGGCATGAGTTAGGTTTGTAACATGTTTCCCAGCATATAGTCACTAACCAATAACTGCGCAAACCACTGTATCATGGTATTATCATCAGCTAATTAAACGTCCCCACCGAGGGCAACAAGCCTGCCCGTAAAGGGTGAATAGGCTTTAGTCATGCGGGCCCAGTGCGGATTAGTCGACTTCACGCACTACCCTTGAATCTCTTTGCAGGCGTGCGCAGGTGTCCTCACGATGTTTTCCTTAACCGTAAGAGCATCGGATAATGTTAGTTTAATTTCGAAAATTCGAAAACACATTGGTAAATGGCGGGATTTGAACCTGCGCCCTCCCGATCGAAAGGCAACAGTTCACACCATTTAGCCACCGACGCTCATCATGGTATAAACTAATATTTCCATTAGTCTAATATTATCATCATCAAGAATTATGGCGAAAATGTTGCTCAAAGCGCTGACCTAATTATAATAATGATGGATAATATACGTTGATTGCACTTGGGTGAGGTCCATGCTGGTTAAAGTCAACACATTGTTTGAACCGTTGAATAGACCTAATGATCAAATGATATATTTTAAATTAAATTAGCTGCACCCGCTCTTTTGCAGGGTGTTTGTGAGTTGAAAATGATAACTGCATTTGCTTATGAACTGTTATTATTTTCGGTTTAATATCAGAACCTAAATATGCTTGCTATGCGCCTGATATTCGTCATGCAAAATCGGTACTGACATTTAAAACGACTCCACCAGCATTTATTGGACACTACATTGTAATTATTTCGAGAATTATTTATATAGATTAGTATGTATTTTATGAGAACGTATTTGTTTACATATCTTATTTTTTGTTTATGTTAGCATATTTATTGGATTTGTGTATTTATTTAAGTATTTTGTTCTTTTTATTTTATTTTAGTTTATGTATTAATATGACATATATATATTATTAGTTTTCCTATTTTCTTGCCCACTACCTTACTTATTTTTCGTCTTCTTTATCCCAAGGTTGCCTGGAAGAGATCGCTTGTAGCGATAAGGCCGCCTTTGCCCACTGTATTGGTTTTTATGGTTTGTTTGTATTTAATTTATTGTGAGCAATAAAGAGTCTATCTATCTATCTATCTATCTAAATATGCTTCTGATATTAACCGAAAATAATTTCATTAATTTCGGTTTAAACCAACGTTTAATTAATTTGAAATGAATATATATTTATAATGTAGTTCTACTAATTCAAGTATAAAACTATTTTTAATTTACTCTTTGTGCTCCTTTATGTATAAAAGATATAATAATAATAAGTAACAGTGAATTTGTGCAACCGAAACCGAAAACGTTAATCAGGAAAATATTTAAAAGTAAAACGACATATCTACAATACATTATCAAATGAACTCATATTTCAAAACTACCTAATAGTTATATGACCGTGTCAAAACGAGGTATCAAGGAAGCGAATGTTGAAACTCGAATGCCTTTGCCGACACATTATATGCTAATGACTTTCCCGCCTGATGACTTTCTGACGAGCTCCTAGCATGTCTGTAATGTCTACTGCAATGTTTCAGTCGGCGTATGTGCCAATTGGGAATGGTTTTCTGTTATTATACCATGATGAGCGTCGGTGGCTAAATGGTGTGAACTGTTGCCTTTCGATCGGGAGGGCGCAGGTTCAAATCCCGCCATTTACCAATGTGTTTTCGAATTTTCGAAATTAAACTAACATTATCCGATGCTCTTACGGTTAAGGAAAACATCGTGAGGACACCTGCGCACGCCTGCAAAGAGATTCAAGGGTAGTGCGTGAAGTCGACTAATCCGCACTGGGCCCGCATGACTAAAGCCTATTCACCCTTTACGGGCAGGCTTGTTGCCCTCGGTGGGGACGTTTAATTAGCTGATGATAATACCATGATACAGTGGTTTGCGCAGTTATTGGTTAGTGACTATATGCTGGGAAACATGTTACAAACCTAACTCATGCCCATAGATTTCCCAATATAGGAGATGGGGCAAGCCGCGTTTAAAGTGCGACAAATGTAAGCTCAACGAGCATACACTGGCTGCCAGTTTACGCTCTGTGAGACGAGTCAAGACGTACGAATATTAGAAGAAATTACCGTTTTTTTCCAAAATGCCATCCTGTGCAATTGTAACATGCCATCATTGCAATGAATCAGTAAATTTACCAAGAAATATAATAACTTTTCACAGGTAAGAACCGAAAAGAAATTGCGACACTGGGACTGCCTATAAACTTGGCGGCTTGTCCAGTCTAATTGTATATTCGGATGTCTGTGCTCATGCCTTATAAAGGAAGTCCCAAATTGGAGAATTTGAAAATAAGCAATTTGTGAAATATATCGTAGATTAACCCATTATGTAATTCTATGTCTTGAGGGCCCTGTAACTCATGAATTAATTAGTGTTTGTTCAGAGGTACGAAAAAAAAATGGAAAAACTCAAGCTTGCTCAGCTGCTATGGAAAGGGCTATGTTAGGTGTCTCCCTACGCGATAAAATCCGAAACGAGATATCCGTAGGAGAACTAGGTTACCGACATAGCCCTGAGGACAAGCAAGTTGGTGGCAGTGAGCAGGGCACATAGAGGCGTAGAACCGATGGCCGATGCGGAAAGGTTCTCGAAGTGGCATCCACATAACGGAAAGCGAAGCGTGGCGACCTCTAACCCGATGGATGGATGATCTGTTAAGGTGGCGGGTAGCAGATGGATGTCAACTGCAAGGAATCGGTCCGCGTGGAAATCATTAGGGGAGGCCTTCGTCAGCAGTGAACATAATTAGTTGTAATGATATGGTAATGATGATGATGTAGAGAGGTAGCGTGTGGTTAGAAATAAAGTAGTTTTATAGAAAATTAAAATACTCATACCTTTTATCTATACCTATAACACTGCACCTGTCATGGTCAGGTAAAACTGTCGTCCTTTCACTTCGCCATAACATTTTCGCCAATAATTCTTGATTGATGATAATATTAGACTAATGGAAATATTAGTTTGGATAAATCTTGGCTTGCGTTACACAATAATAAAAGCCATTTGATGTGATGTTTGAGACGTCGCTACTATGCCAAAGTCCCGATTCCATCTCCGCAGTACAACATATATATATATTTAGTACCTTTGATACAAGCTTCACGCTTAACTTGGGGCTAGATGGTACTGTGTGAATGTCAGTGGATATCTATTTAGGTATATATATCACTACGGAAACGATACTCAAATATTGATTCCATAAAAATCCATTCAAACTTTTACGCGCAATTGTTTGATCTTTGAACTTTTCTTAATGATGTCAACTATAAGCGTCTAAGACAATTAAAAGCCTTAATTTGATCTCGTTGTCTGGCTATTTAATAGCATGTACTCGCAGTAAATATTCACCCATTACACTGCGTGCCCCATAAATTTCGTCATTCCGCAAAAAGGTTTTATCGTCCCCAAAAAGTGATTTGTCACACCCTCCCTCGGACATCCATCTCTCGTTCATCCCTGAATTATATTCTTTATATCGCATTATGACTACGCACCTGCGCTATTGTCGTCAATCATTCCCGGCCATTGATCAAACCAGTTAAAACCGGTTAGCGGCAGCCATTATGGCGGCGATACCTTCTTTGTAGTTTATTCCAGTTTGTAAGTTAGCGGTGAGCAATTTTGTACTATCATAACATATTTATCATAACAACGTTATTACAAAGTTATAAATTTTTAATACATGACACATTAATCCATGAGGGGCATAAAGGACTAATATTATACAATTAATATTTCTAGGAGCAAAGAGCCTACTTCCGATACTAAAAGCTGTTACAGAAAAGAAAATGTATCAAAAGATTTTTTAAATAAAATAAATATCCACTGAGATTCACACAGCGCCATCTCGTCCCAAACTAAGCATTTAACCTGTAATTTATGGGTACTAAACAATGGATATGCATACTTATTTTTTTTAATAAATACATACCTATACATACGTACCGTATCTTAAAAAAAAAACACTCAGACCAATACAAAAATACAGTTTCATGCACACATATTTTGATACAGGCTAGGGATCCAACTCGGAACCCTGTGAGAGCCAACATCTCAAAAAAATATACACCACAGTGTTCGTATTACCTATTTATATCGCATCTAGGCCTTTTGGCTACTGAAACAGTAATGTAGATATTATGTACACTTTACCGTTGTGGCCCCTCTACCTTAAGTTAAGCGCCTCAACCATTGACGGAACATAACTGCTAGAGTTATGTTCCGTCAAATTAAAAGAAATCCCAATACTCCTATAGTTCAAAATTGAGTCATCACAGATTAATTAACAATCACAAAATCCTTCCCACAATTATTGTTTCCAATCGATTCAGTACAAATTTAAACGTGAAAAATTTTCGCTTGAATTTCGCGGGAACAAAAGCACGCACAAAATATTAGTTGATCGCGCGGCCTAACTTTCAACGAGCGGTGATTTACGGCCTCATAAATAATAAGTATCCAATATAACGGTGCGTTCTGCAGTTTTGAGCTTAGCATCCACTAGAGACGGGGTATGTATTAAGTATTAAGCTTTCTGATCGTATATAATGATAATGAATCTCTCTCCGTCCGTTTAATGAAATTACAAAATTGACTGAAGCATTCAAAATCCAAAGAAACAAATACAAAGAGTGACCTGCTACTATTACTAATTGGACAATAGCATTTTTTAAATTCGTTATCTTCGCAGGTACATCGATGGGATTAATTAACTATGTAATACCTACACAATTAATACTTCTTACGGACGATGTCATACATAGACGTGTTTTTTATTTTACTCATGAATGTAACCAAGACAGCAAATATTATAACTTATATCACCATTTAACAAAACTTCTTGGGACTTGCCAAATCCGGCATAAGAAGATTCCAGCCCTACCAGATCTGATCAAGCTAGCTCTTAACAATAGGACTTGCATAAAGCACTCGTAAATCGAAAGCAGGTACAGATACTTGTACAAATAAAATGAAAATGGAATGAAAAGTGTTTATTCAGTTTAGGTCCTCACAGAACACTTATGAATGTCAAATGAAGCAACCACTACAGTACAGTGAATGTCTTGAATACAGTTCTTGTCTCTGTTTCTCCAGTGATTGAGCAAAAAAGGGGTACCGCCATCTCTTCAACAGTATTACAATAATCTTATTTCGTATTTATTTATTTTACTAGGTGGTAGACTCGATACTGAGTGGTAGGAAGGTACCACCGCAGTGCCAGATATCATCCCGTGAAACAGGAGTGTTATGCACTTTTGTGTTTGAGATGAGGGCACTGTAGCTAGTGAAATTACGGGTATAAGAGACCTAACATCTGTTGTCTCGGGTGATGGGCGCAGTGCGGCATTGATGAGGATAATAACTGTCTGTCCGTTGTTGGTTTCCTTAAATGCCGCTCTATCATGGTCTGGCGTATTACTTACCATCAAGTGAGCGTCCAGACCGTCCTGTACACTTATAACATAAATCATTATAGTTACACTGTTATTTGAGATGGTGGTAACCCCAAGGCAGTTCGTTATTATGTTCAGAGAGATCTCATTTAGACTGCGTAATCGTACCTTGCATGCGCTGGTGGTGATGAAATTAAAGCGAAAATATATGTATACTGACCTTTATAAGGCTTGGTTTTAACCGATTTAGTTATGTAGTTATATTTCGGTCAGTAACAATACCGTGGTTAGCTCTGCGTGCATGAATTTATTACAATATTTACTGCGGCCCGTTATGGTATTTATCACAGATTTCCCAATACAGGAGATGGGCAAGCCGCGTTTAAAGTGCGACAACTGTAAGCTCAACGAGCATACACTGACTACCAGTTTACGCTCTGTGAGACGATTCAAGACGCACGAATATTAGAAGAAATTACCTTTTTTCCCAAAATGCCATCCTGTGCAATTGTAACATGCCATCATCGCAATGAATCAGTAAATTTACCAAGAAATTGCGACACTGCGACTGCCTATAAACTGGCGGCTTGTCCAGTCTAATATATATTCTAATGTCTGTGGTATTTATGACTGGTTACCAGAAATATCTTGCAACTATAGTTCAAATAAGATGAATTAATGAATCCATTAATTTTCAGTTGAAAACATAAAGAAATAAATAAATATCCAAAGATATTCACACAGCGCCATCTAGACCCAAGTCAAACGTGAATTATGGGTACAAAAAACGGGTAAAGATATTTATATAAATTTATTTTGTAAATACATACATAATATTGATGACCCATTTGGTGTTGCGGTTGAGAGGTCGGCCGTAACACCAAGGGTTCCGGGTTCGATCCCCGGGCAGTACAAACATTTGTGTGCATGTACATGTCTGTTTGTAATGGTCTGAGTGTTTTCTATGTATAATATATATGTATTTACAAAAACAAATATATATGTATGTTTATCCGTTGTATAGTACCCATAATACAGGCTTAACGCTTAACTTGGGACTAGATGGCGCTGTGTGAATGTCAGTAGATATTTATTATTTATTTATTAATATAGATAGAAAACATCCAGACCATTACAAACAGACATGTTCATGCACATGTTTATACTATATGTGGATCGAACCCGGAACCCTTGGTGTACCAGCCGACGTATCAACCGCTACACCAAATGAAATAATATAGAACACCAGATTTCTCAGTTTCTATCAAAATAGGGGTGTTTTGTAGCAAACTTCCAATTAACATGTGTTTCGTTTCATTATGTTGTCTTTTACCAGCTTTACACCAGCATTTCAGATAATAGTCCGTCGTCTGGATCCCTTCATGCATTTAGGGAAATTTGATTCAGTAAACATTTATATACAGGGGCGTATATCACGATTTTAAATCATATCAAATGTTTTAATAAGTATATTTGTAGTTTATGATATTATTCAAAATGTATATTTTTACCAGATACTTATAACGTTACTGTTATTCAAAAGGCTAACAACACGTGTCTTAAAAACATTTTCTCTTTAATTTTCATGGAATTGAGAACACTGAGGCATCACGTGTTTTGTCTTTGATGGACGCTCTTTTATATCTATTTATATGGTTATTAAACGATTTTTCGAAATTGTTCGATATGAAAATAAATATATCGATAGCTTGATGTTTTTCCCGTTTAAAATTCCAATTATTGTACCCGCATCATTCTACATCGACGCGTGAAGTTTTAAACAAATTCCGTATTCAGCGTTACGCGCGCCTTTCTGCACATACCTATAACAGAAACATGTTACCGAAGTTCCAATTCCGCGTTCATACTAAAGTTAATTAAGTTGTCATCAGTCGTGAAAACTCGACCCGTGCGTCATGCAGCCCGTGCCAACTGTCCAAACTCATTACAACTTGGATACTGGGAGCGTTCTGTACCGGGATGCTAGAAGATATGCTTGAGAGTAAAGGAAATAAAATATTATGTGAGGAATTTTTCTCTTGTCACAATAGTTATGCTTTTGAAATAGCTGTGTTGTAGGTAAGAGGTTTTATACTTCAGCATAGAAATGACTGGATACTGTGATCTCAAGTTTTAAAATTCACTCGATTTCTCTATTCTCGATGTCTGTCACTGCAGTGGATTCCTACACGTTCTTTACAAGGCGCGTCACAAAAGCGTCAGCCACGTAGCAGCTTGAAAAATTATCCCAACTATTGATGAGGAAACGATTAAATAAGATCTAATGGTAAATTACTAAGGTAAAACGTATAGAGTACATACTTCAATTATCTGTAAACATGGGAAACTACGTGCAAACAGGGGACAGCACCTACCAATACGACACTGAAAGTAGAAGCCCAGTAGCTGGAATATGCCAATTGTTAATAATATTCCCACGCGTGTATTCGGTCTACGTAGGTACATTGGTGAGCAATTGTGCACTCGTTTCTAGACGACTTATGATTAAGCCCACCACCGAATAGATTATAACCACAATTAAATATTTTCTATTTTTTTCCGCTATAGAAATTATCACTACCATAGTTTTAGAGTCCCTAAGAAAAAAGTACCTTGAGATTAAACTCAAAATTGGTAACCAACAAAACAAACTTGAATAGCACCGACCTCGCAAATGAAAAATGTTACCAGTGAAACGATGGTAAACAAACACTTTCAAATAATGAAACTGTGCGTTTCGGAAATTTTTTTATCTATACGTATATTATGAAGTAAACGTGATGACTTGACTACCAAGGGTTTAAAGAAAATAATTACAACTAATCTTGACTCCCGGTATTAATTATAATGTGTTCCTTCAACTTGGGAACTTGAAAATGAAAAAATGTTTATTTCCTAAGAGTTTAGGTCCTTACAGAACACTTATGAATGTCAAATGAAGCTCTACTCCTGGTTTAAACGGTAGTAGAACGGAAACGTTTCTTGGCTTTCTACTCTTTCTAACTTTAAACTCTTGTTTTAAATTCAAATTACAGAAGTCAGGCCGATTCGCATGCTCGAAACTTCCGGAGTTCGAATCCGGTCTTTACCAATTCAGGCCCAGTTCCAGGTTTATTGTTACGTTCTAGGGTTCCATGTTTAAAGCGAAATGTTTAAAACATTCTGATTTTAGAAAACAAAATCTATTTGTGTTTTATTTTGCAATTTAATCAAACTGCATGTAAATTACATTTAAATTTTGAAGCAAGTGTCAAGCGTTTCAAAATTAGTTTGTCTTTTTGTTATACAGTATAATATAATTTATAAATATAATATTTTTAATATTGTATTAATTTATATTATATTATAATATTTAATTTAATTTTCTCACGACTTTTTTTTTGCGGAAAAGCTTTACTCTACAATGGAACGTAATGGCCGATGTTGAAGGTAAATCGATTGTAGTTACGCTTTAATTGTATTTTTTCGTCACTGCGTATTGTGATTTTTTCAATATTACTTAACGTTATCAGCAACCGACTACCAACAATTCAACATTCTTTCCAATCATGACGAGGCTCGGGATAATAAATCTGGTCATATTTTTATACATGATGAGAACTCCTTAACTTGCACAATTGTGAACTAACGCGCTAGTCGCTATATCATAGAGCCCTTATAGTTTGTAATTTGAGTATTATTTCAGACAACCTAAAAAGACTTTAATACGGAACCATGATAAAAAAATCGATACACACTTAACCTGTTGTTTTTTGCTTCTCTCTCGTCGATTTATTTGGACCGGACTAACCGGATCAATTCAGAAGTAGACTATTCGTGGAGCGAAGTTTATCTGCTTTCATACTGTATTTCTGAGTTTAACGGGCGTCTTGGCCCAATAAATGGGATAAGGAAGATGGACTGAATTAGGTACTAACGTAAGTCGTTTGCAGAAATTGCTATGTTTATGCACTGTTTTAGACATGACAAAGTTTTTTTTTTATTAATAAAATTACATCTACAGACTCAAGGTCCGTACTCTTTTTAGTTTAAGATTATTTTGTAATTTAAATATTATAATATTATGTTAGTACTCCGCGCATGGGACAAAAGAATTGGTTAACACGTCAAAGTTTAATTCATACATTAATCAAAGTAGGTACGTACACAATTTGTGAATTTTGAGTTTAAAAAATAAATGACCTGCATTTTTTTTAATTACTTACGCAAATCGCGAAAGGAAGTGCTTTCGCGATTTGCGTAAGTAAAAAAAGTTCAAAAGGTAGGCGAAAATGGAGAGGAGGAGGGGGGAGTTTTGGCTTCGTTGACCTCTCCCAGTCGGCGGAACACAACGCAAGCCGGTTTCCTGTAAGAATGTGCGAAAGGTTAAACATTTACTACTACAACGAGGATTGCTACTGGATCATTTGCTCATATAACTAGTTAAATAAATGTACATTCACTGTTATGCAATACAGTGCGCCCACATGAAATCAGGACTAAAAGCGTTAGCGACCAAAACGATATTTGCAATTATGAGGATTTCATCTACGTCATCTTTATGCCCACGCATCAATAAATTTGTACTCGTGTATTAATCATCACAAACCAGATTCCAGATAGTAAATATAAAATATAGCAAAATTATCTCGTAATTAAAACGTACTGTGCGGTATTAATTAGTGCATTAAAAGCTCACGCCTCGCTTAATTTTAACTAATGGAGTCGGTAAACATTCATAACGGTAATGGACGGAAACCAATATGCTTCTGAACTCTGGATAATAAGTAAATTCACGGGCTTGAGTTCAACTTCAACCATTATGGTTCCTTTATCTAAGGAGTTTTCTTAGTAGGAACGGATATACAACCAAGCCAAGTGTTGAATTATTGCGAAACATTTAAAATTTGAGTAGTTGAATCACAATTTTGGCCAATCAATAGCATAAATATGGTGTCCTGCGGACTATCACAGGTTATGAAAGAAATTTATCCACTGAGTCGCTAAGGTAATCGTTCGTCAAACTATAACATAGAGATTCTATACGATACTAGCGCCGGACTATGATTTCCTCAGACCGCAAGCACCCTCACCTGCCATTTTGAACTTAACTACGACTAGAATTAAGCGATTATGACACGAATTTTGTAAAAGCATTATTTTCGTCATTTATAGGAGTCTGCACCATTCCATAAGCAGTTACTGTTTTAATTTTACAATACCAAACACCAATAACTTATATTATCGATAATCTATCTTCAGTTCTCTTAAAATCCAAATAAAGATCAATACTTGTAAATGGTTAGTTACAAATGTAAATCAAGCTAATTTAAGAATGGTATTGTTCTATGGGGTAATAGCACAGCCATACATAATATTTGTGCTTCAGAAAAAATGTGTAAGAATACTATTCAATCTTGATCAATTAACATCGTGTAGATCATACTTCATAGAACATAATATACTACTGTAACATGCCTCTATATATTAGAATCCTGTAAATTTGTAAAGAAATACCACAACCTTTATTCAGCCAATACTAAAATTAGAAGAAATAATAGATATAAAAATAAACTTAATTGTCCGCAGGCTAAATCCCTACAATAGTTAGATCAGGCCCATATTGGATGACTATATCGATTTATAACAATATACAAACAAAATAAAGAATTACTAAACTATACTATTTTCACAAAACACTAAAAACACATCTCTTACAAAAGCATATTACACATTAAACGAATTTTTTGAAGATAAGGAGTAATAGACTGTTAAGCTAATAAACTTATGTATCTCGGTTATAAATAAATTATATGTACGTCTCTCTTTTTTGCAGTGCCCTTGCAGGGTGTCACGTGATCAATGTACGCTATATTTATGTTACACCAATGTAATACCATGTGACTAGCAGAAAATAAATAAATAAAGAATTAAAGGTAATACAAAAGAACTACAATTTACGTACCAAAACCATTTTGTGCAAACGGTATTGTAAACACGTAAAACAGCAACATGGCGTCGAAACAAAAAGGTTCGCCTGCATCCGGTAAATACTGGTTTTTACCGGATTAAGCTGGAACGAGCCGGATATGCAAACAAGGCATATGAGAATTTACCGTTGTGAGAACTTGCCGTTTTAAAGTAGATATTAGGATAGTAATACGCTCAGTGCAAGGAATAAATTAATGAACACCGAGGCCACCGAGATTATTTTGATAATATAAATAAATAATTGACGACCCATTTGGTGTACGTTTATCTGTTTAGTACCTATTATGCCGGCTTCACGCTTAACTTGGGCTAGATGGCGCTGTGTGAATGTCTTTAAAAATAATAAAGAACGTACGTAGTTCTGATTTCGATTCCACGGCAGGTATACATTTTCACTCTGCACTTCCCTCCGCATGTTCCTTTATTATTTACAGGCGAGTATTTTTTTATCAATTATAAATTCTTTTATTTATAAGTCTTAAGAAAACTTTTAGAAAAACAAATCCTTTAAATTTCGTATTGTAATCACAAGAATGTTCAATCTTCATTGCAAGTGAAATTATAACAGACACACCAAAATCTTTCCTGTACAAATAAACTCACGGAGAAGTTTCAGGTATTCATTCAAGTGTTCCGTGATTCGCCCACTATTTTGTGCTGAGTCACGGTAATTAACTGGTTGGAACTTGTTGTGATTGGCAAAGAAAGCAATTAGCACTTTACACTTTCGGCTTAAGGGCGAAATAGCAATACAAGTTCAGAAAATTAATGGAACAATATGGAATGATCTGCCTGCGTCAGTGTTTCCGGCCACATACAACCCTGTGGCATTCAAAAACGAGTGAATAGGCTTTTTCTGGGCAAGCACCATCTTAGAGCTCGTCTCTTCCACAAGAATAGTCTGTGCTCAAGAGGAAGCCAGTATTTAATTAAAATTTTCGACCTAAATAGATTGTTTTAGTTATTTGATATGATTCATTTATTTAGTTTTTAGCACACATGGTTGTATTAGGGTGACATAAATAAAGCCGTAGATACTTTGAACACGTGACACCCTGCTAGGGCACTGCAAAAAATAATTACAAAGCACATACTTAGGACATAACTGCCTCCGAGGTCTAGTCTAGTCTAGGATTCTGTTTGGAATGCTGATCCGAGGATCGTGGGTTCCAATTCCACGGCGAAACCGCAGAAGAGAGAGACATGAATGTGCGACTTATCCTAGCTTGGCTATGACACTGCAAGTTGAATCGCCTGATGTCTGATAAGAAAGATAACAGATATGATGTCATTATTTATGCTATGGTATCGATGGAACCCTTAAAATAGAACCATTTTAAATACTGACTCTGTTAACATTTGAACTTACAGAGGTTCCCAATTCTAAAAACACTGCCCAAAAACGCTTCATACAAATGCTATTTAATTATGACGTCACGCCTTTGTAGTTAGTAAGCGTAGTTTATTAATTTTATACTACAACTATATTAAACGTTCCCTTCATTGAAATGGTTTCATAGCAAAAGTTGCTTTAAATTGTATGTGTTATCTTTGGTTTTACATTTTTTCTTCGGTTCTTTTTTATGATGAGAACACGGCAAATTTAGACATATCTTTATTTGCGAAATGCTTTTTTGCGAACGGGATATTGCAATAGTGTTCTTTTGATAAATGCAAACTATTTCAAACACAAAAGATCTTTATTTGTTTACTCGTATAACACCATAGACACAAACTTTAGGTGATAAGATGTGAAGATTATTTTGAAAATTAATTATAAATTATGTGACCACCATCCATATTCACAAGCGTGGCGATTGATCCGATAATCACTATAATGAGTGATTGATGCCGATACGTTCATTCCACAATCATGATGACTAATGACAATGCGATGACTTGATATCAATATGGCGGCATGTGTTTGCTTTGTCAGTTTCGAACCATATACCTTATTTCATTACATTGCGATATACCGAGAGATTTTCTTATGTTTAGACTTTATTTAAAATGGTAATTATAAAGTTCGACGAGTTGTGTCATTATGTTACCAACAGTGGCGTGCATTACATATATGCAAATAAGTAGTGCATACCCTGTGCGTTCAGATTACCCGGAAAATCGCCAACATATTAAATGGTTCCCACTTATTCGCCCATTTTTCTCTATCGATTTGAAACCTTAGGCGATCTACTGTCATCAATAGTACTAAATTTGACAAAAAATATAATTATTTATTGTTTTGTTTTGCGATTAGTACACTTTGCATACCCTACTCAAAATCGCTGTGCACCACTGGTTACCAATTAAGATCTACCGTAAAGTAGAACGAATGAGTGCAAAATTTTACTATTGATACAAAATTATCTTATTAGACCATTTTAAAATTGGCAGGAATCGGCCCCAGGTCTACGATAATATTATTGGCACGTATTGATATTGTGTAGTCATCATCATCAGCTCATTATACGTTACACCGAGAAGCAAGACCTACCCGTATAGGGTGTATAGGCCTTAGACGTCCACGTATGCCCAATGCGATTGGTCAACTCACGCACAAATTTCAAATCTCTTCGCAGGCGTGGGCAACCTGCCCAAGATATTTCCTTTACCATTTACACCATTGTGCACTACTTGCACACTATTAATAAGCCACTGACCTATTGACCAATCGGCTTACTCTATGCACGGCGCGTCTTTTTCCAGTGCCGGTACTGGTCCGTCGCCGTGCCATCTCGTGCCGGATAGGTCGGTCCCGCAAGTGTAAAGATGTAACTATCATGTCGTTGTTTGAATAGCCGAAGATTCACGACGCTTATGAATTGCAACAAGGAATCAGTACAGTGTGGATTGGCTGACTTCATGCACAACCTTTGAACCTGCGTAGGCGTGCGCAGTTTCTACACAATTTTTCCTCCACCGTAAGAGCGTCGGATAAACGTGCATATAATTTCGAAAATTCGAAAAAACATTGGTTCGTGATTTGAACCTTCCCCTTTTAGAGCGGAAGGCAACAGTCCACACCAATGAGCTCACGACTCTCCATTTTATACCAGCACGAAATTACTGTTTAATAATTTATCAATTGCAACGTAACAACTTTATTTCTATGTAGTTCAAGCGTAAATCACAATGGAACGTATATGTTGCTGTCCCCGCAATGGAAAGTCGATATTAGTTCGTTGTTGGTATGATAAATGACGAGTCACCGCGCTAAGTAAACGGGAACACTGACAAATGAGTGTCAGTATTCATTCGTAAAAGGCGGTGGGGTGTCCAACATGTAAGCCTTCAATATTTGTAGACTCCATATTGATTGAGACTAAATAACTGCCTTCAAATTTAATGCATCGTTCATAAATAACATTTCTTTTGAAAATTTGTTCGTTCGTTAAAGCATTTCAGTTTTATATCTTGTAAATTTTCCATTGTAGTTGCTGTAGCATCGTGACTGTATTTTTTATATTTTTGTATTCAGGCAAACAAGTTAATCAATGCAGCCCATTTATATAGAACCTCCCCCGACATCGTTGAGGCATTCTTGACATTACCGGGTACATTTGTTCAATGGTGGTATTGTTCTATGTTCGGAAGGGTACACTTAGGTCGGTAGGTTGACCCTTGTATTCATTCAGAGTTTTTACACGGAATGTTCTTAAAACAACACATTTCAAACATTCATCGCAACGCGCACAAAGTATGTAATACTGACAAAGTACAGTGACAAAACGCGTGCGTACGTCAGGCGATGTTTCAAATGGCGCTGCGTGCGATCAAACGTATTGCAGGATTAGTAGCGACGCTCTGTGGACACATATTGCCGGCATTTGTAAATGAAAACTGACACATTTGTCAAGAGTAACGCGCTGACGTGTGTTCCACTTTAGACTTTCATTCGATTAGTCTGTATTATCTTATGTTTCCAGTAACAGCGTCAAATTTAGCTCGAGCAGCCTACTGGTCGTGACCATAACATTGCTTTAGTTATGGAATGACTTCGCAACTTGCATTGTAAGTCGTTCAGGTGTGATGTGAACTCACAAGCTGCTAGTATGTAAATCTTCATAATAATCAAATAAATTCAAATAAAGCAACGAATTATGTATCAATAAGTAAATCACATTATTTACAAAACTTCTTTTTCATTCTGCCAAAACTCCCTTCGATGTTCGGAGAGATGTACCAAGGGAAGGTAACTCTTGAGTACTGTAAGGTGTAATATCATAATATTTTCTCTCTTCATTAATTACATAGGTTTTACTGGGTGGTAGAATCGGTTCTGAGTCATCTAGGTAGGTACCCGCGCAGCGGCAGATATCGTCCCGTAAAACAGGAGTATTTTGCGCTTTTGTGTTTCGGAATGGGGCACTGTATCTAGTAAAATTACGGATATGAGAGACCTAACATCGTGTCGTCTCGGGTGACGGGCGCAGAGCGGGATTGATCAACAATAATAAATATAAATAAATAAATATCCACTGACATTCACACAGCGCCATCCAGCCCCAAGTTAAGTGTAAAGCCTGTATTATGGGTATTAAACAACGGATAAACATACTAATATATATATTTAAATACATACATATTATACATAGAAAACACCCAGACCATTACAAACAGACATGTTCATGCACACAAATGTGTACTGCCCGGGATCGAACCCGGAGCCCTTGATGTTGCAACAGACCTCTCAACCGCAACACCAAATGGGTCGTCAAAATAAAAACTGTATATTAGTTGTTGGTCTCCTATAATATCGCCTGTTATGGTATACCATATTTGTTTCAATCAGCTAACTATCCCGATTATCTTGTACATTTCAAACATACAACAAACACGTAACATAAAAAACCTATACTCTCTCTATTAAATACATAGATTTCAAATGATACAGCCGATATATTAACAGCGTGATCTAGCCTTTTGAAATCTGGACCCACAGTCTGTTAGCCAGTATATCTAAGCCACAAAACAAATAGCGAATATAAATGGCATTGGTTGACATAATGAAGCGCAGGGCCGGATTGCGGCCGTGCACTTAATTAGCACGTTTAATTTGCAAGCTACATATTGCAATTTATTATGGAATGCATATCTGTATTTTAGTTCAACTATGTAGAATGTAACTAAGTTTGATAGGCTTTAAATAACACAAAATGAATTGCCAGCAGAATGGACCCCATGACTCTGCTGACTGAAACGACCTGTAGACTAAGTAGAAAAATTTTCTTATATGTAGTTCTGTCATAAAATACCACAAAATCTAGTTTAGATTTAAAAAAATCCTCATTATAAATGGTATAGTTACAACCGATGAATATTTATCGGATAAAGACGTGTTGCTCATTTTTCCGGTTACAAAGTATTTGCGAAAAAATATTCTAAAGTTACATGTAGAGGAATAACAAACCTCAGAGAGTAACTTTCGAGTTACTTGCTGGATCTTCTCAAAGATCCTACTTTTTCTGAACCAGCGGTAGAGTCATAAACAAATGTAATAATAATAAATAACGATTCCAAAGTATTTGTAAAAGATTTATTTGAATAAAGATATTTTGAGTCACCCATTATGGGTGACTGATGATGATGACTTTGAGTTTATAATGATACTATAATATATTATTGTATTTGGTTCCACTGCAAACCAGCGCTTTGACAGGACTGTCTAGGCATTTGTTGAGTGACCACTATTTTAAGGACTAACGTGTACTTTAAACACTTAATTTGCACCAAATAAATATTTTTTCTTACTTTTCTTTCTTTATTATTGACAAATAATGTGAGATCTATCCCAAATTATTATTATAGGCTAAATAATATTCTAAAGACAGTTCTACCATAGTTGTAAAGCCATATCCTACTAAGTACCAAAGCTACTCGAACACGAAATAATATTATGATAATTTACCCATCAGCACGGGTCCGCAGCTCTCATAAAATGCCCCCTAAAAGCCTTCCCATGTTACCACACCCGGATTTTACTGCCGACAATTGCCATGGAATGTTTGATTTTTTATTTTCGCCCCTTTTTCATTACCATTTTTTGTAGCAAGTTGTGCGGACTCGTGAAAAGAACTGGACCGATTGTGGAGTTGAATAGAACAAAAACATTCTTTTTTGTGAGAGAGGAAGCAGAATTTATTTTTGCTCAGGCAACCTCTTCATTACGATAAACAAATTTATGGAGCCCTAGCGCTCTTAGGCTTTTTAACGAAATTTTTAATAGATTACTCCACATCACAGGAGACCGAAGATCTGGTAGCTACCTCGGTTAAAGATTTAGTTTAGAAATTCAAAGAGTCAGTGTCTTTGGAACCACACCCAAAGGGAGTTCTTTTAATTATATTTTTTTAGTTATAATTTATGAATTTGATAGCCTCGGCTATCCTAAGAAAACGCATTGCTTCCTTGCTTTATCGGTTACAAGGCAGCAGCAACAACCTCCTGAACTACCAGACCCTGAAACTATGCAGCACTAGATTCGCTTCCAGCAAGTCAAGGGCACAACCACAGACATCCGAATATACAATTAGACTGGACAAGCCGCCAAGTTTATAGGCAGTCCCAGTGTCGCAATTTCTTTTCAGTTCTTACCTGTGAAAAGTTATTATATTTCTTGGTAAATTTACCGATTCATTGCGATGATGGCATGTTACAATTGCACAGGATGGCATTTTGGGAAAAAAAGGTAATTTCTTCTAATATTCGTGCGTCTTGACCCGTCTCACAGAGCGTAAACTGGCAGCCAGTGTATGCTCGTTGAGCTTACATTTGTCGCACTTAAAAATGCGGCTTGCCCCATCTCCTGTATTGGGAAATCTGTGGGCACAACCAATATTTTCAACATAGTTGTAAAGAGAATTGTTACTAACACGATTTGGCAATTATTCCGAAATAAATATGTTTTATTTAATTTGCTTTTTTAAATGCAAAGCCAAAACAATTATGCTTAAAGCAAAAGATTATCTATACTGAGCTGTTAGTTAAGAAACGCTTAGAAATTGTTTTTTTGTGATTTAACTCCGGGCAAGCCAACGTCAGCTTGTTATTCCATAAAATTAGCTCTAATTGTCCGTCGTAATTTTACCACGTAATTCCCAAAACCCTAACTCTGTGCAGATTGTTATCACACAAAGGAACGGTATCGTAGTAGAATCATTTCCACGGAGTCCACTTCAAAAACCTCCGCCACGTATAAATCCAGCTGACAATCCAGAGTGTCGGTCTCAGTGTTGCCACCATAGTGTAATAAAAATGGATTTTTGAGAATTTAAAAATAGCTAGATTGAGCATCTAAAGATTTTCTATTCCAAAAATGCTGAAATAATCATCTCAGGAAGCCGTGTTTTTAGAACGTCTAAAAAACGTCATCATGACCGATAAAATTGCAAAAAACGAATGCATGTCGAAAACTTCATAATATGGTAATATTTTCAAAACAGTGAAGAAAGAGCTAGATTGCCCGGGCTCAATAGTTAAATAAGGAGTAAACCTATACTAAAAAGTGCTAGATCTAGCCACAGCTAAAATGGCAACACTGGTCGGTCCCGATTACTCAATCCGAACTGTATCCGATTAATCGATCCGCCGTATCGTCACGCTGACTCATCCGATTCTAATCAGGTATTCAAATGGAGCCCGTTCATATTCCACAGATCTGCAATGAATGGCACTGATATAACTCGGTATCGAATTATTACCAATTTCGTTAGCATTGATTAAGTTTTCATTGATTAATAAATTAATTTGGGATTTTTACAAACCCATGTCATTTTTATCGAATTTTGAAATATATTTTAATAGTAAATATATTGTTAAGTACTATGACGCCCAGCTTTTAAAGTTTTATAATATAAGCTAGTAGTTTCTGCGTTTACAAGCAGTGTTGTACCGTTACTTTTGTACATTTTAAATAACCCATTTCGTGTAACGGTTGAGACGTCGGCTATCACACCAAGGGTTTCGGGTTCAATCTCCGAGAGCAGTACAAATGTTTGTGTTCATGAACATGTGTGTGTATTGGTCTGGGTGTTTTCTATGTATACTATGTATGTATCTACAAAAAATATATTTTCAGTTGTTTAGCACCCGTAACACAGGCTTTACGCTTAACTTGGGGCTACATGGCGCTGTGTGAATCTTAGTGGATATTTATTTATTATTATTAAATAAACAATATTTTCCCCCATTCACCCAGAGCCAACTACCCCAATTTATGCGATAAGCTATATGGGTACGGAACAGCGGATGAACATGCCTATGCCTAAAAATATTTGATTTCTAAACGCAACTAGCATATGCACCATAGATAACAATCGATACATTAAATCGAGTCAGTGTAATCAATTTTGCCACTCCACTGTACAGAGTAATCAATTGGTAAAGGAATAAATCGGCTAGTTGCGAATTAAAGCCGAACACTATCGAGCAAATTAATTACATTACTCGACGTGTCCGGTCATAATTCGATACTCGGTTTGTTACTCGATATTCCTGCCAATATGTTTCAAATTTGCAATGATATTTTGTGCAGTACAAAGAGAACTACCTGTATTTGTTTTATCATTTTGAGCCATCTTTTATTGAACATAGCAGTATTTTTTCATCCTATCAAATGACAGGATTTTAACTGTATTATTGCTGGTTGCTTTTTTTTTATGACCCAAACTTTGAAATAGATCTTGACCTGACAACGCGTAGGTACTAAACAAATGCGGATCATCATCAGCTCATTAAACGTCCCCACCGAGGAGCACGAGCCTACCCGTATAGGGTGATTAGGCCTTAGTCGTCCACGCGGGCCCAGTGCGGATTGGACGACTTCAAACACAACCTTCGAATCTCTTCGCAGGCGTGCATGAAGGTTTCCTCACGATGTTTTCCTTCACCGTAAGAGCGTCGGATAACGTACATATATTTTCGAAAATTCGAAAATACATTGGTACGTGTCGGGATTTGAACCTCAGCCCTCCTGGTAGGAAGGCGACAGTCCACACCACTGAGCCACCGACGCTCAACAACAACAACAGGTACTAAACAAACGCGGATATGTTCTTATATTTATTTCATCGTTCACCATAAACTGAGGCTTACAATCATGAGTTCCAAATATTTAGAATTAATATTAGTAATGATTTATTTCAAATTTAGCCCTTACTGAGTTTTTTGACGGTATCTTTTCAGTTAACAATGTACTTCAAACCGATGGAAGGCATTGAACTCCATATAAGGTATTTATATGGAATTCAATGCCTTCCTTAAGGCTTTATTGACTTAGACTTTAGTAAATCGCTCAAATGAATTAATTATTGACAATGCCTTATTTAAATCTGGTCCAAAGACAATCTCTACTTATTGGTAGTATTGCTGAGGACGTCATATGCTAGACAAGATCTATTCCCCTATGAATTTCAAATTTAAGCACAGTATCCAGACACGCTGATCTAAAAATTCTAGGACACATATTTTGAGGACTGAAGCAAACAACACCTGCACTTTCCTCATCTAGCGTCTCTTTGGCAAGACATTTTTTGGATCAGTCCTGCGTCATAAGTTACTGGTCCTCTGCCACTTCGACTTCAACTAGTTAAGTAACAAAACAGTTCGAGACCTTTTAATAATGCATTATTTATTAAGGCATTTGTCTCGCATAGGATCTTTTGTCTTTACTAACAAAATACTTAATTAGTTTGTAAGCTCTACTTTTTACAAGTAGGAGCATTTTTTACTATATCTTCATGTCTAATTTTTCAGCTTTACCACATCCGTTAAAATCTGAAAAGTATGAGTATCAAACGCGATCGAATTCAGACAAGCTGTATGTCTGTATGCCTTGGTCTTAAAAAACAAATGGTATTCGGCCAACCAAAATCCATAGAGGCTTTAGACAAATTCGGTATTTACCTTTACCAAGTAATGTTATATCGCTTAACAACGTCGAAACTTCAGTTCCCAGAGGCCGGGCACAGTTAAAAAACTCTCATATTGTTTTATCTTCTTCATTCACATTCTGGAGTTTTATTAAATCATAAGAGATCGCGGGTTTTAATGTTTTTGTACATAATTTAATTTAGCAATATTTATATTTCTATAGATCATCATCATCAGTTCATTATAATGTTCCGTGCCTAAGGGCACGAGCCTAGCCGTACAGGGTGTATAGGCCTTAGTCCTCCACGCGGGCCCAGTGCGGATCGGCGGACTTCACGCAAAACCTTTGAATCTCTTCGCAGTCGTGCGCAGGTTTCCTCACTATGTTTTCCTTCACCGCAAGAGCTTCGAATAAAAGCACATATAATTTCTAAAATTCGAAATGACATTGGTACGTGGCGGGATTTGAACCTGCACCCTCCAGATCGTAAGGCAACAGTTGACACCAATGGGCCCCCGACGCTTATATTTCATCAAGACTTCCGGAGTGTAAAATTAAGTGTCAGTATATTAATTTGTAATTTTTGCGGTGAAGAAAAAACATCGTGAAGAAACCTGCGCACGCCTACGAATAAATTCAATGGTTGTGCGTTGAAGCCGTCCAACAAGCACTGGGCCTGCGTGGACGACTAAGGCCTGATCACCCTATATGGGTAGGCTCGTGCCCATCGGTGGGGACGTTTAATGAGCTGATGATGATAATATTAATTTGTGAAATAAGTAACCACTACCGCTAACTCTTATAAATCACATAACTTTTAAGGTCACACTTGTGACACATTCGTGAGGAGTTTTTAACAAAACTCGTTTGGGTTGAAAGAAAGTTACTCAGCAGTCGCACTCGACCTGCGTCTGGGAAAAAAGCTTTTAGAAAAATGCGGGCCCTTGGGTCCACTCGACTACGAAGAGCTAAGAAAGTTTCTCTTGCTGTTACAAAAGTGTGGAAATAAAAATCAGTACAAGATTACGTAGACTGAATGTCCAAGTAATCTTGAAGAAAATAAAATTCTCCTTCAAAAATGACATTTGTTTACTTGCGAACAAAATTTAAACGAACATGAAATTGTTCTTAGACGTCGATATAGTACCAACCCGGACTTAAGTAATTCGTTTTATGGAAACTAAACAATAAGTGGTGTAGGTCTAAATAAAAACAAGGAACAGCAAAAAGCTATATTCATATTATTAACTTCTTCATCATGCGCAGCTTAAACGTTGCCACTGAGGAGCACGAACTTACCCCTACAGGGTGTGTAGGCCTTAGTCGTCCGTGCGGGCCAGTGCAGATTGATCGACTTCACGCACAACCTTTATACTCTTCGCAGGCGTGCGCAGGTTTCCTCATAATGTTTTCCTTCACTGCAAGAGCGTCAGAAAAAAGTACATATACATTCGAAAGTACATTGGTTCCTAGCGGGGTATGACCTTATAATATTATAATTTTATAGAAAATAGTCTTCATCGCAATAAGCTATGATCAACCAATGAAGAATCAGATATAACTTATGATTTCTGACTTTTATTTTATTTATTTTCTTTTACAGTAAAATACAAATTACCATCTCGCCTCATTCCAGGTTATAAATCGGCCGGTGTCTCGCGTCTAACGGGCATATGCAATTAACAAAGAAATCCTCACATCAATTCAGGAAAACGGTCGTTACGAATACTTGTAAAGTTTGTACTACGAATAAAGGCGAACTCCTCGCAAAAGTTAATAATTGTAAATCAAAACTCGCTAGGTGATTGTTAGCCGAAGAAATTGTGTAGGAACTTAACAATACTTGTTCGGAAGTCGGGGAATTTGTCTTTCTTTCAATTCCAATGTTGGCCCTAAGTTTGGACTGCGCATTAATTACTTATTGTCAGAGTTATTGGCGTTGTGCGTCGCTCTCTGGTTTTCTATTTCGTCCATATTTAACTATTGTGAGTGGAAGTTTTGTTTAAAGTAAGAACACACTTTTGTAATACAAGAATCAAAATGTTTTAACCTTCGTTTATGAAGAGTACATAGACAATTGTTTGCTGGAACATTCTAATCAAATTCAATAAATAAGGCTTACCAAATAGTATATTTTCGCATGCGAAATACCAAAATTATATCCAAGTATTTTTATATAAAAAAAGGCTCACGCCTTGGTCCCAGAGGGGTAGGCCGAGATGATGGAACGTCACTTTGCGCGGTCCTGACAGACTTCCCTAGCTTCATTCGCATCCATCAATCTTTTCATACCAGCTCTTTTAATACTTTTTTTCAACAATAGAAGAATATTTATCGGATAAAGATGTGTGGTCTTGCACTTAGTGTTCCAGTTACAAAATCTTTGTAATAAATTATTGTAAAGCTATTTGTAGGTAAATGACAAAACTGTAACCACTGATATAAAAAGATTAAAAGAGTAACTCGCGATTCTTGCCGGCTCTTCTCGAAGATCCTACTTATTCCGAACCGGTGGTAGAGTCACAAAAAATATGATAATAATAACAATTGACGATTCAAAAGTATCTGCAACAGATTTATTTGAATAAAGATTTTTTCTTTCTTTCTTTCTTTCAAGTATTTTAATGTGTTTTTATTTGTAACTTATTTGTAACTCTTTTCAACTTACTTCAGACCACCGCCTTCGACAGGTCTCCTCTATTTTGCACCAGATATTGCAGTTCTCTTCTTTTCTGAACAAGTTTCCACCAGCGAAATCCCACTAATGGTCAGCCCATTGGGCCCAAAGGCGTCCTATACTACGCTTGCCATAACGCAGATATAAGCCTGTAAATGTGTTGTTAAATGTCACACAAATGTTTCTACTGCCCGGGGATCGAAACCCGGAACCCTTGGTGTAGAAACCGACGTGTCACAAAACCGTTACACGAAATGGGTCGTCATATAAATGTATTTTTTCTTTCTTTTAGTCTCCTCCTCAGAACACGTCTACTTCAACGGCAATCGTTACATAATATCTTTACGTACTTGTGATTATTCTCGAGATGTAATGATATCTTAGCCTGTTCATGTCATCGGTATGGCAAATCCTACTGCACGAGGCTTTAGCCTTAAGGCACACTCCGCTAGCATGCCGGAACATTTATTCATTCAACAAAATCATTTTATTGGTAGAGCGCCTTCCATTCCTCGCTTGACTGGGCTAAATTGTTTACTGTTCGTAACCTAAGTTCTCTAAGTCTTACCTACCAGAAGAGGTAGTCTCATGGTAGATCATGGTCAATAAGAATAAAAAAAGCATAGCGTCGGTGGTTCAATGGTGTGGACTGTTGCCCTCCTACCGGAAGGGTTGAGGTTCAAATCCCGCCACGTACCAATGTGTTTTCGAAAATATGTGAACGTTATCCGACGCTATTACGGTGTCTTCACCGTAACGGTGAGGAAACCCTGCTCACGCCTGCGAAGAAATATTATGTTTCCTCTCTCCTAGTCCATATATTGCGTGCCCAACAGGGGCCATAACACTGGTTTCACTTTTTATGTAACATCTTATGTACATTATGGTTTGGCAATAAATGATTGAGTATTGAAATTCAAAGGTTGTGCATGAAGTCAGCCAACCCGCACTGGGCCCGCGTGGACGACTAGGGCCTAATCACCCTATACGGGTAGGCTCGTGCCCCTCGGTGGGGACGTTTAATGAGTTAAGATGATGAAAAAAAAAATCAAAATTGACCATGCAAGCGATTGCTCAGGCTATTGTTTATCAATAATACATTTAGCATAACATATCACCCTATCATAGTGCTATAGTTCCCGATTCACGCACAACGAAGTAGAATAGGAAAAGATGAAAAAGTACACGTGTTGCGGGTTTCCAAAACCGAGAAAATATTTAAGTCTCTATGTTATATTTATTACAATATTAAAAGTCACTGTCAAAACATTTCACTCAGTGTAACACCTGTTTAATTAAAGAAGAGTAAAGGATAACATTAATTAATGAAATTTCACAATGTTTCCTGGAGTTTCGAGTTAATTAATCGAAAACAAGAAAGGCCGACATCAGTGCTGAATTCTTATTTTATTTGTAGGCCATTAAAAGTAAAGGATAATTATATTGAATGGTAGAAATATTACGACGAAAACATTGTCAAATATAGTAACAATAATCAAGTTATTCCGAACATTTATAAATACTAAACAAGCATAAAATGGGATACCTATATCTACCTATTGCTAGACACCCATAAATTATTTTAGGAAAATATAACTAAGGCCCGTACTCTAGAACGAGACTCAAGCATTGATATTTTCCTAAATAAAGTTAGAAAAGGATTTTTTTTTTTTTGGTTCACAAACGGAATGTAATGTGCAATAGTGTACAATTATTCCTTTAATATATAATTTTACATTCATTCTATATATAGTGAACACGACATGCAATGAGTGGATAGGGATACAATTTTAAAAAATATATATATAAAATACTAAAATACAGTATATGCCCTATTAATTACAAAGCTTGACTAACTCTTGTCTTCTCTCTTCAACCTATCGCAGTCCACTGCTGGACATAGGTCTCCCCCATTTTGCGCCAGATATCCCGGTCCTCCGCTTTTCTCATCCAGCTCCCACCTGCGACCTTCCGCAAGTCGTCGGTCCATCGGGCCGGAGGCGTCCTACGCTACGCTTGCTCTTGTCTTAACTGAGGTCAAAGAGCTGTGAAAGACATCAAACACGTTCCTGATGCCATTATAACTAGAAACCATTCTATTAAGGATGCCGCTATTTATCGTACATAGCGCTTTACCTTTCTAACTCATTTTAAGTAAAGATCAACGTTTTATATCTATAAGTAGTTATATATGATCTAAGTATGTTAGTTACTATCGTTTGGTATCATATCGACGACCATTTGGTGTTGCGGTTGAGAGGTCGGCCGCAACACCAAGGGTTCCGGGTTCGATCCCCGGGCAGTACAAACATTTGTATGCATGAACATGTCTGTTTGTAATGGTCTGGGTGTTTTATATGTATAATATGTATGTATTTACAAAAAAAAATATGTATATATGTATGTTTATCCGTTGTTTAGTACCCATAAAACAGGCTTAACGCTTAACTTGGGGCTAGATGGCGCTGTGTGAATGTCAGTGGATATTTATTATTACTAAATATTAACTTCTTGAACATCACTATCACATAGCATAAAATAAAGTCGCTTTTTTGTCCCCATATCCTTATGTGCGCTTAAATCTTTAAGACTACACAACAGATTTTGATGTTTTTTTTAAATAGATGGACTGATTCAAGAGGAAGGTTTTTATGTATAATAACATCCATTAAATAGTGGAGAAATACTTTTTTTTAGGTTTCTAATGTGATGTCGTAAACAATTTAATTTTTATCCGTTTACATTGCAAACGCAGGCTGAAACCTACTAGATTTATCAAAATAATGTACTGAGTATTGTTAACAATAAAAAGGTCCATTAAAAATTCCGCGATGGAATATATTTACTCTTATGGATATCCCACGATAACATTTCCTTTTTACGACAAATAAAATGGCTAATTTTCAAAGCGGTTTTTATCAATACAGCTTCATCCAATTAAATACCTTAATTACATTGTCGATTTAATATAGATCTTTACGGTCCTGTACAATATACGATTTAAATTAATATTTTTGAAGATATTACAGATTTAAAAATTGCGGTGCGTAGCGTTTGCGGCGGTACCGGCCGACGGGGCAAGCGGGAGCGTGCCTATTACGAATATCAGCATTGCACCCGTGCGAAGCATTATTGATATCGTATGAGCGTCGGTGGCTCAATGGTGTGGACTACTGACCTCCTACCGGGAGGGCTGAGGTTCAAATCCCGCCACGTACCAATGTGTTTTCGAATTTTCGAAATTATATGTACGCGATCCGACGCTCTTACGGTGAAGGAAAAAATCGTGAAGAAACCTTTATGCACGCCTGCGCAGAGATTCAAAGGTCGTGTGTGAAGTCGTCCAATCTGCACTGGGCCCGCGTAGATGACTGAGGCCTAATCACCCTATACGGATAGGCTCGTGCCCTCTGTGGGGACGTTTAATGAGCTGATGATGATGACCTTTACTAGCGACCAGCTCATAGGACTGTATACATGGAGAACAGATATTGATTTCACTAATATTGCCAATAGCACGCGGGATTCAGGTCATGACCACCAACCACTCCAAGTTGCATTGCATGCATCCGTTGCATTGGAAATAATGACGGGATTACGAGCGTTGGGCTACGTGTATATGACAGCGATGATATTAGTGGCAGATTTCATTGATATTACAATATATGTGATATGAGCGTCGGTGGCTTAATGGTGAGGACCGTTGACCTCCTACCGGGAATTTCGGGATTATATGTACGTTATCCGACGCTCTTACGGTGAAGGAAAACTTCGTGAGGAAACTCCAAGGAAGGAGATTTCAAGGATTTGCGTGAAGTCGTCCAACCCGCACTTGGCCCGCGTGGACGAGTAAGGCCTAATCACTCTATACGGTAGGCTCGTGCCCCTCGGTGGGGACGTTTAATGAGCTGATGATGACAATATATGTACCTTATGTGGTTATTTAGAACAACAAATATTTGTCCCTTTAAATATCTTGTCGAACCATAATAATAAATATTCACAGACATTCATACAGCGATATCTAAAAAGTGTGACAAAAATAATCTTTAATAAAGTGATAAAAGAAAAAATACATTTTCCATCAAAAACCTAAATTGTATCATCAATACACATACACTGAAAATAAAACTTACTCCTATCTCATATAAATCAGTTTAAGTTCAAATAAAAGTACACTTTTAGCAAAATTGTACATGTCATTACTTATTTGATGACCAAATTTAAAATTTAAGAACTTTCGCGCCATCTTGCCCCAAACTAAGCAATTTCTAGTCTGAAATATAGGTATCTAACTACGGATAGTTATATATATTTTGCAAATATTGTTATAATATAAATAAGAATGAGATGATGATGATAAATCCTAGACCAATATAAACAGACGTATTCATGCAAACACATATTTATATTGCTCGGAACTAGGTGGTAGACTCGATACTGAGTCGTCTAGGCAGGTACCACCGCAGTGCTAGATATCATCCCGTGAAACAGGAGTGTTATGCACTTTTGTGTTTCGTGATGAGGGCACTGTAGCTAGTGAAATTACCGGGTATAAGAGACCTAACATCTGTTGTCTCGGGTGACGGGCGCAGTGCGGCATTGATGGAGGATAATAACTGTCTATCAGTTGTTGGTCTCCTTTGATGCCGCTCTGCATGGTCTGGCGTATCACTTACCATCAGGTGAGCGTCCTGACCGTCCTGTACACTTATAACATAAAAAACCCTTGGTGTAAACCCTTGTGAGCCGAGTTCTCAACAACATGTCATTAAAAAGTTACATTTATCTATTTAATTTAATCTTCCCCTCTTCCTCACATCCACGGCCTAAAAGTTCATTTGTATAGCTCAGTGAATATTGACAATTGTATGGAATCATGTCAGCATTCAGCCTCTGCCGTTCGCTATTCTGTTTTCGACTCTACGTCTAAACACAATAAAGTCAATATCATTTATGGTTCAATACGAACAGTTACATTTGACATCATATACGTTGAGTGTTGTTCTCCAATGGAACCGGAACTAAGCAGAGTTTGACACTTGCATAAAAAAATAAATATCCACTGACATTCACACAGCGCCATCTACGAGTAGCCCCAAGTTAAGCGTGTAGTCTGTATTATGGTAACTAAACAACGGAACATACTTATATATTTTTTTGTAAATACATACATATTATACATTCTACGTATAATATGTCATTGGATTTTTCCAAATAGAATTCAAATACGGAAAGCAAATTTATTTTTTGCAATAATGTACAATGAACGGACACCGCCGCCCATGTACCTACTTTGCAATCCATATAAATATGCAGAAAAATGCGTAACTAGCCCTAATTATAAGTGCATGAATGAAAATCTTTTGGATATGCCTTGATTGAAAGACGCTCTAAGAATTCACAATTGTTGCCAGTATTTGAAATGTAACATCGAGTTATTTTATTTAATTACTAACACGGTTTTAAACCGTGCTTACCAAAATAATTAGATCAAGCCAAAGAAAGTATAATTTTTATATATTTTATGTTATGCTTTCTTCTTATTTTGTTATTATTTCTTCATAATAATTAACAGAATATAATATAAATCACTATATTATAACAAAATTACAAACACAAAAAAATTTCAATTATTTCTTTTGTTTTCGTGATAAAACCATTGTAATATAAATATTGCGTAAGTAAAACATACATTTACCATTTTACTTATAAAATTTGAATCGAGCTTCAAAAATCCGAGCAGCTTGAATTCTATAGGCACCATCGATAGATTGTTAATAAATCGTTGAATGATATGTTTCAGATTTCCATTTTGCTCTAAAATTAAAATTTTAATGGTTACTCAGAGTAGACAGTGTACATTTAATTACTTTTTAGACAACCAAACCCTGGTACGAAATAACGTCACTTGCGTCAACGTCACTTCAATGATCTTGATGTAAAAATCATTACACCTTTTGATGGTAAGAATAACTTAAATTTTCTAATATAAACTCTCTCTTTTCAACCTATCGCAGTCTATTGCTGGACATAGGTCTCCCCCATTTCGCGCCAGATATCCTCTGCTTTCCTCATCCAGCTTCCACCAGCGACCTTTCGCAAGTCCATCGAGCCGGAGGGCGTCCTACGCTACGGTTGCCAAGACGCGGTCTCCACTCCAGAACCTATGCACATTTTTTTTTTATCAAAATATGAACTAAGCTCACAAGCACACAAGTTTGTCGAGGATATCTTATCATCATCATCATCAGCTCATTAAACGTCCCCACCGAGGGCACGAGCCTAACCGTTAAGGGTGTATAGGCGTTAGTCGACCACGCAGACCCAGTTCAGGATTGGCCGACTTCACGCACAACCTTTGAATCTATTCGTAGGCGTGTGCAGGTTTCCTCAGGATGTTTTCTTTCACCATAAGAGCGTCGGATAAACGAACGTATAATAATTGTGAAATTTTGAAAATTCATTAATAAGTTGCGAGATTCGAACCTGCATGCTCCATATTGGAAGACAACAGTCTATATCATGAAGCCACCGACGCTCTTGAGAATATCTTAAAACATCATATTATTATTTTCTCGATGCCTCGCTAATAATCGCATTTTTTACTGTAGTATTTTAATGAAGTTTATTTTATCTCCGTATGATGGCGTTTAAATGAAACTTTTAAGTTCTAGACTATTTCTAAGACTTATGCGTATTTGAATAAATGTAAAAGTTAACGAAAGTATTTATTTGCGTTTTGAATATAATAAAGTTATACAAATCTTATTACGATATCTTTTATAGGATAATACCTATTATTATTTGTGTTTTAGGGGCTATTTATGCTTATACAGACCTATAGTCACTTCGACTTAGAAGATCTTCTGTCACTCGCTCCCCTTTTAGAGTTCGTCTAAAAGTTGAACACTAGGATAATACTTACCTTTATTTGAAATTTGTTGCATCAATACCCATTTCATAGCTTTGATTCTGTCTGAAATAATTTCCGCGATGACGCAGGGAGCAAACGTTATTAATACATCTTTTATTAAATCCATAACCAAAAGAAACAAGAATGGCAACATTATTTGTACCTGAAAAATAGACAATACGCTAAGAGTTAGCTCATCTAATGTTTAATGTACCATCTACGTAGGTACTGGTATGATAGATTCAGCAATGCAGACAACCAATAAGTATAGATATAAATTAGTGTTAGTCATAAATATTTGAACGTTTAAATTGTCTAATGTATGTACGTAAACATGTTCTATCATTTGACAGTCGCCATCTTTGATTTGTAGACAAAGTTAATAGTTGGTCTTGAAGCTTCCGGTTAGTATTAACTTTTCGTTTATTTATGAAATGACTGTTTTATATTATACGAAGTTGTCAAATAGCTTATGCTTGTATTAAAATGTTTTGTAACAATTGTATCGAAATGTAATAGTCTCATTATAACATTTATACAACCGGAAGTGGTGCAGTGGCGCCACCTTTATGAATACTTTTGATGATTATTTAGTAAAGTTATAATGTTGACTTCAGATTAAAGGGTATAAATACTGATTGTAAGCATGCAGTTGATGGATTCTCTTATAAAGTGTGAAAGAATAAACATCTCTTGTGGAAACTGTTTTTTATACACACTATCATTAGCTAAGTACTCTTATTATTTCCCTGTACCCTTAACCCGAGACGATAGGTTTCACAGAGACCTTGAGGATAGCTCGCTTCATTACCATTTGAGTGACTTTAAACTTGTCAACCAATCTCGCAGTCGTTCCATATCTCAGCTGCGTATGTTAGTACGCATACGACGCATTGCTCAAAGACTGTTCTTATTTTTCTTTTTCATTAAGCATTCTTTACTTTACTTTTATTAAAGAAATAGAAAAGTAAAAAATACTTAAAGACATTTTTTACTTTTCTATTTCTTTAATATTGCGGAATCGTGGACGTGAAGACCTGACGCAAATTCCCAAATACCGACCAGACCAATCAAATCCTCCTACTAGCTCCCCTCCTAAAGTCGTGCCAGCCAAATTTGATAGTTTGGCCCAAGTAAACGTATTCTTGTACAACTTGGAGAAGGACAACAATCGACACATACTGGATGTGGCATGACATGGTCATTGAACATGACTTTTGCCTTGTCCAAATTCATGCCAAGCTCAACATAGTATATTATTAATTTTTCACTCACTTGTAAATGCATAATACTATAGAATTGTATCATTAACAAAACTCTATACAAGCATGTCACCATCTGAATTATCATCTGAAAAAAAATTACATAATGTTTTAAAAAAGTAATTAAGACTAAGTTATTACATACCTATATAGTAATTTGTCAGGATAACTAAAAGTTAAGCTCTAAACGATCACTACGACTGAGTCAAATATAAAAAAAAAACTAGTTAAGTACTCCATGCCGGACTATATTAAATCCAACCTTTGCAGCAATGACTTCAGACGATTTCACCTGTGATATCGTCATCCATGTACAAAGATTATAAATAAATAAATATCCACTGACATTCATACAGCGCCATCTAGCCCCAAGTTCAGCGTGAAGCCTGTATTATAGGTACTAAACAACGTACATTTTTTTGTAAATACATACATATTACACATAGGAAACACCCAGACCTTTACAAACAGACATGTTCATGCACAAAAATGTTTGTACTACCCAGGGGTCGAATCCGAAACCCTTTGTGTAGCAGCCGACGTCTTAAACGCTACAATCAAAAGAGTACATAATTCATGAAGAATTAGATGTCTATAAATTAATTTCTTATAATTACTTACTAAGCCTTGAACAGTTTTTGTAATAACTTCGCAAACTTCAACCAATGACACATACGTCTTCAATATATTAGACAGTTTATTAGCACTGTTTTGTTGACTCTGTCGTAATAACAAAACATTTGGTAACATATATTCTTCTGTGTTCTGTGAACTCGAGGGACCGGTTTCAAACAATTGTTTTAACTCATTCAAAAGAATTTCCACTCGGTACTTAACCAAAAGCATCAGATATACCACCCATATTGCTTGAAATGATACCACTATTGCCGCAAATTGACTTAGCACACACTCAACTATGTCAAATGAATCATCCTTCTTAATATTCTGCATAAGATACCCGAATCCTCTTAAAGATATTTCAAGTGTTGTCAAAATGGACACTCTGAAGCCAATTCTCCAGTTCGCATCATCAGTTGATATATCGTTGTCAATGGTGTTAAATTTTGCAAATATCTGTTTTGTTCCATTTTCCTTAGAGAAGAAGTTGTAAATGGATATCAATGTATAACCAATACACAATGGAGAATACCAATATAGCTTAGCCAGATTAACATTGATAATGTCGATCGTCATGTATAATATAATAAATAAATTTAGAGCACCGCTTGTGATTTTATAAAAATATTTTGATTTAACACTTTTATGCGACAAATATTTATCAACACCGAGTATGTATAATGTGCCTAAAAGAAGCTCGATATAGATGTAAGACTTATGCATGTTGGAAACATATGTTTTCTATGTTTTACAGCAAATCTTTATTATAAATATGAAATTGGTATCACTGAGGCACGCACCGATGTCCGTTGAGTTTTAGAATAAGTCACAATAGAAAACACTCCACGTAAATAAATAATCATTTTTCACATCATTTATTACAATGTACTACACATTGTAATAAATGATGTGAAAAATGATGCAGCATTTAATTTATAAAAGTGAGTTAACAAGGAAGACTGTGACATTAAGATTGTGACAAGGCTAAGGTCTTTTAACCATAAATACATGGAAAGTTTTCAAATTTTCGTCACATTATAATTTCCATTCAAATAAATCCATTTGTTGTATTGCCTATATTCTTTAATATTCCATATTATAAGACTATGATAAATGATTTGGAAGTAATAAATGTTATTTACAATATAAAATGCTTGCCCATCGGTCTCAAATCAAATAAATAATTCAGGTCGTGAGTGAAGTTATTAACTTGTATTAAATGTAATTTTATTTAATAGCTACATTAAATTTTTTAACACGTCATCACCTTAATTTATATCTGTATAAATATTAAGATGGCTTATTATTGATATGATTGGTACAACATAAGCTTAAAATCTTTAAAATATATCCTTACAAATTTCAATGGTGCATTTTCCCAAAGACTAAACAAAATGATAAAATGACGGAGATTAGTGTCCAGCATTGCGATGGGTCGAAGCGAGTGATTTTATTTGCTAACTTTGACTTCATAAATAAAGTTAAATAACTCACATTTATGTGAAAACTTACTACGAATAAAACTAAATATATATAACTCAAAGGTATAGACATATAGGCCTGACAGTGATTTCTCAACGAACAGCCCAAACCACTGGACGGATCGGGCTGAAATTTGGCATACAGGGCGATGTTTTTACTTAAACATCTGCTAAAAAAGGATTTTGATTAATTCTGCCCCCCAGGGGATAAATTAGGAGATGAAATTGTTTATGAAACTTTGTCAATTTTAAACTGATCGGGCTGAAACTTTGTATGCATACAGCTATTATAACGCAGGTATCCCCTAAGAAATGATTCTGATAAATTTTACTCCGGAGAGGATAAAATAAGGGGAGAAAAATAATACTTCTTAACGCGAGCGAAGCCCCTAGCAAAGGCTTGTTATTTAAAAAAGAACTTTGAAAGAGATCGGTCCAATGCGCACAAACAAATCAGATATTCTCGTCACTCCTCTTTAGAAATCATGAGCGCAGGTACATTTTAACACGTGAAAACGGTAAAGCCCCGACTGCACGTGAATAGCGTTAATCACTTGCATTTTGCACTCTGTCTGGAAGAAAACTACGTAAAGAGTAGTAAATGCTACCTCTTTTGAAGTGTACTGAATGACAAAGTATTCAAATAAATTTCTGTTTGGTGTACAACAAGCAGCATTTATGTTCATGTCGGTGGCTCAGTAGTGTGGACTGTCGCCTTCCTACCGGGAGNTACCGAATTTTAAAGATATTTCAAGTGTTGTCAAAATGGACACTCTGAAGCAATTCTCCAGTTCGCATCATCAGTTGATATATCGTTGTCAATTGGTTAAATTTTGCAAATACTGTTTTGTTCCATTTCCTTAGAGAAGAAGTTGTAAATGGATATCAATGTATAACCAATACAATGGAGAATACCAATATAGCTTAGCCAGATTAACATTGATAATGTCGATCGTCATGTATAATATAATAAATAAATTTAGAGCACCGCTTGTGATTTTATAAAAATATTTTGATTTAACACTTTTATGCGACAAATATTTATCAACACCGAGTATGTATAATGTGCCTAAAAGAAGCTCGATATAGATGTAAGACTTATGCATGTTGGAAACATATGTTTTCTATATTTTACAGCAAATCTTTATTATAAATATGAAATTGGTATCACTGAGGCACGCACCGATGTCCGTTGAGTTTTAGAATAAGTCACAATAGAAAACACTCCACGTAAATAAATAATCATTTTTCACATCATTTATTACAATGTACTACACATTGTAATAAATGATGTGAAAAATGATGCAGCATTTAATTTATAAAAGTGAGTTAACAAGGAAGACTGTGACATTAAGATTGTGACAAGGCTAAGGTCTTTTAACCATAAATACATGGAAAGTTTTCAAATTTTCGTCACATTATAATTTCCATTCAAATAAATCCATTTGTTGTATTGCCTATATTCTTTAATATTCCATATTATAAGACTATGATAAATGATTTGGAAGTAATAAATGTTATTTACAATATAAAATGCTTGCCCATCGGTCTCAAATCAAATAAATAATTCAGGTCGTGAGTGAAGTTATTAACTTGTATTAAATGTAATTTTATTTAATAGCTACATTAAATTTTTTAACACGTCATCACCTTAATTTATATCTGTATAAATATTAAGATGGCTTATTATTGATATGATTGGTACAACATAAGCTTAAAATCTTTAAAATATATCCTTACAAATTTCAATGGTGCATTTTCCCAAAGACTAAACAAAATGATAAAATGACGGAGATTAGTGTCCAGCATTGCGATGGGTCGAAGCGAGTGATTTTATTTGCTAACTTTGACTTCATAAATAAAGTTAAATAACTCACATTTATGTGAAAACTTACTACGAATAAAACTAAATATATATAACTCAAAGGTATAGACATATAGGCCTGACAGTGATTTCTCAACGAACAGCCCAAACCACTGGACGGATCGGGCTGAAATTTGGCATACAGGGCGATGTTTTTACTTAAACATCTGCTAAAAAAGGATTTTGATTAATTCTGCCCCCCAGGGGATAAATTAGGAGATGAAATTGTTTATGAAACTTTGTCAATTTTAAACTGATCGGGCTGAAACTTTGTATGCATACAGCTATTATAACGCAGGTATCCCCTAAGAAATGATTCTGATAAATTTTACTCCGGAGAGGATAAAATAAGGGGAGAAAAATAATACTTCTTAACGCGAGCGAAGCCCCTAGCAAAGGCTTGTTATTTAAAAAAGAACTTTGAAAGAGATCGGTCCAATGCGCACAAACAAATCAGATATTCTCGTCACTCCTCTTTAGAAATCATGAGCGCAGGTACATTTTAACACGTGAAAACGGTAAAGCCCCGACTGCACGTGAATAGCGTTAATCACTTGCATTTTGCACTCTGTCTGGAAGAAAACTACGTAAAGAGTAGTAAATGCTACCTCTTTTGAAGTGTACTGAATGACAAAGTATTCAAATAAATTTCTGTTTGGTGTACAACAAGCAGCATTTATATTCATGTTATTACTTAACAGATTTTTTACACTAAGATAGAAGTTTTCATTATTATTTAAAAGAATGTTTCGAAGAATTTAATAAACACATTGGCTTGAGTTTATAATGCAGAATCATCATGGTCGCATATAAATAAAACAAATATCCACGTATACGTCGATGCTAAAAAAATACAGTACCATTTGACAGCAAAAAGCATCACTATTACTTTCTGTATGCTGAATGAAAGGTGTGCGCCTCGGATCGCTGGTAGATTCATTTGACATTCATAAGTGCCTTCTCGGAGCCTGTATTGAATAAATTACTGTTACTTGCCACCCATCTTCAGGATTTTAAATAAATTTCATAAAAACTCTACCATTGCAATATGTGATTTGTAACCAAGGCGTCAAGGTACTAAATTTTCTACTTGTATAAAAGTAGAGCATACCTGTCAAACCGTGTCATTAAATTAATGTACTTCGCTGAACATTTTTTTAGAACTGACTACTGCTGTTAGCCGCAGATGGCCTTTACAGGTTCACCGGGCAAATGGCAAGCGCAGTTGGCTCTCAGCCTTAAAATTTACACAACGAGCCTAAGGGCGTCCCAGAACGGGACTCGAATTTCGGCTTAGGGCGTTTCGGGGAGGTCGCTGAACTTTATATTTATCATCTTATTATATTCAAATTCGAGAGCGTCGGTGGCTCAGTGGTGTGGACTGTCGCCTTCCTACCGGGAGGGCTGAGGTTCAAATCCCGACACGTACCAATGTATTATCGAATTTTCGGAAATATATGTACGTTATGCGACGCTCTTACGGTGAAGGAAAACATCGTGAGGAAACCTTCATGCACGCCTGTCAAGAGACTCGAGGGTTGTGTGTGAAGTCGTCCAATCCGCACTGGGCCCGCGTGGACGACTAAGGCCTAATCACCCTATACGGGTAGGCTCGTGCCCCTCGGTGGGGACGTTTAATGAGCTGATGATGATGATGATATTCAAATAAGTCGACCTATAACGACCCATTTGATGTAGCGGTTGAGACGTCGACTACTACACTAAGGGTTTCGGGTTCCATTCCCGGGCAGTCTAAACATTTTTGTGCATGAACATGTCCGTTTGTAATGGTCTGGATGTATAATACGTATATTTAAAAGCAGCACTGAAATCAAGAGTAATCGAATTGCTTGTGCATCCTCAGCGTCATTAACGTCACCACCGAGGAGCACGAGGCTACCCATAAGGGTTGATTGGGCTTTAGTCGTAACCTAACCTAACCTTCGAATCTCTTCGCAGGCGTGCTTGAAGCTTTCATCACGATATTTTCCTTTACCGTAAGAGCCCGACGCTCTTACGTACGTACATATATTTTCGAAAACACATTGATACGTGTCGGGATTTGAACCTCAGCTCCCGGTAGGAAGGGACTCCACACCATTGAGCCACCGACATAAACATAAATTCATTCCGTGATACGAGTGTATTATACAATTCCACGAAAGAACTGTGCAAATACTTACTATTGTGATGACAGCTCTTATCCTGTGTCTACTTTGCGAAATTGCTTTTACTGTAACAGGCTCAGACAAGTATTTTAAAGTTACGTGACAATAAAAATAATAATCACAGTTAGCCCCGCGGGATTGGAAGTCGTCGGAGTCAGGATCCTACCGGCATATCTCGCCGCCATTATCGCAGAGATTGTGAATAAAAACGAAAAACTGTGTGGGAAGTGCCTACAAACGAAAAACTTTTTGGATGGTGTAAACTTAGCGGTTCTTTTCCTTGGAATGATTGTTTGGGGTCCTTTTGACGGAATGTATATAATTATGTACATTATAAAAAAAACTATTTTAAACCTGTATTATTATTCATAAAATTGGGCAAAGATTTCTAAACGTCCTTTTTTCGTTTCGCTCTTACAGTTATAGGTCAGTACTCTTTTGGAGCAGACGAGTTCTGGAGTGGAGACAGCGTCTTGGCAAGCGTAGCATGGTGCCCTCGGCCCATGGACCGACGCTTGCGAAAGGTCGCTGGTGGAAGCTGGATGAAAATGGGAGAGACCTATGTCCAGCAGTGGACTGCAATAGGTTGAAGAGAGAGAGACTCTTTTTGAGTGTTAAGTTATATGTTATTTTCCTTAAAAATATGGTTATGAATGATATCTACAAGATAAAAGCCAAAGTAACTTTTCGGATCAAGCTTTTACTCAAATGTGGTAAAAGTAAAAAATATAGTTTTATAAATATGTCGCAGCAATTTATATTATCCTTGTTTGGGTGTTTTTTTATACATATATTTTGCATTTATTAACATTAATATCAGTGTATATACATATGTATATACATGTATTGTCATCACTTCTAAAGTGTGTTATATATGCCAATGATCATACGCAACTATTTTTTGTACCTTCATTTTGTATATATTTTCTTTTTATTGTGTTTGTATGACCGGGTTTGTTATTTTTGGATGAACTGTGTCTGCTTTAATTGTCGATAAAGACATACCAATATTATTAATTACTTACTGAACACCAGCTAACTTCCTTAATTCGGTTCCAACAGACGGATCTGCGTCAAAGTACACTCTTTGTTAGGAAATGCTGTTTTCTGGAAATTAGACAGAGCTCGTCGCCAGTGGCGGATCGCTCATTTGCATACAGAGTGGGTCGGGACTTCCGCCGAACAACGCCTGATTATTTCTATTATTTCCATCCCCTTTTGCAGGTTATTGTATCTCCGGGATTAGGTTTATTTTTTTACAAATTTCAAATTGGTATTTAATTTTTGTTGTGCCGCTTTCGGGGTCTTGTGCAAATATAATACGCTTATAGTTAGATAAGATTTAAATTCAAAATTATAGCTTTTATTCACGTCACTGGTTAAAAGTATATCTTGTCGCAAAATAAACGAGTCTCTCTTACTTGTGTTGTGGGTAACGATTGGTAGCGGTTTTAGATCGAAAGTCAACTTTGAAAACTTTTCACCAAAATGCAGAAAAACTTGGTGACTTATCGTTGTTGAGTTTCAGTTACTAATAAATTGTAAAAAAAATCTGTCCGTGAAGTAAAAATTAAATATTTCTTTCTTTTATTGTTTATTCTATTACGTGTAGGACTGTCTTACTCTGGCGTCGGTATACAGTGTTTGGCATATGGACTGACAGGATTTTGGGGTGTTGGCCGGGGTCTTACGCTACGTTTCCCCGGTAGATGCAACGTCTTTAGTTTTATTTTTATTCTTATTCAAATTTAATGTTAACTTGATATGATTAATATTAGAAATAAATTAAGGCCTTGCAAACTCTGGAATAATTGCAAAAGAAAATGAAATCCATTTCGAATTTAGCAAAAAATCCTGTAGTTCCATACGCCAAACAGCCTTTGTAACAATTACAATTCATGACCAATAAACATAGATTGTCTTGTTGCATTTATATAGCGAATATACACGTTTCCAATATCAATGCCAATACATTTCCGTTCGTAATAAGAGATTATGCACCGTGACGTCATTGACGGTGACCCTTTGCCTAATGTATGTGACGGCAAAGCGACAATAGGAATCAATGGACAGTGAAAGACCTATGAACAGTATAGAAATACATAATTGTTACGACACACCTGGACATTTATTTAATCTTGTCTAATATTAACTAGTTCATAATCATCAGGCTATATGGTAATAACAATATCCATAGAAATGTCAGAACAAGCCTCGATAATTCCAACAAGCTAACAAACACAATACGAGCAGGCGTTTGGAAATCTGATGGAAATATGGGTATTTTTAGGGTTCCGTAGCTTAATAGCAAAACGGAACCTTATACATTCCTTAAGTCTGTCGTCTGTCCGTCCGTATGTCACACTCTTTTTTCTCCGAAACCATAGGCACTACACTAATCAAACTTTGTAAGTAAGATATTCTGTGAACTGCTATAAGATTTTGACAAGAAATAAATATATTCCCTATACGTTGAACTGAAGCTCAAACATTTTTTTTCACATTTTATAGATACACACAATGCAATGATGGTCATGAAGATTTAGCTACGATGAACAGAACAAAAAGTTCACTCAACCCAAAAAACTTTAAAGAAAACTGCTCTTAACAAAAGCTGCAGAGATAAAAGCTGATGCTAAATGAATTACGAACTTAGATTCCAAGCCATAAATAACAGAAAGAGCTCCGATACAAATAAAGAATACACTTACGGAATATAAAACGGGATACAGCAACGGAACGTGCGTTAGCTGCCATTATCGCAGCTACAATTACGAGTATGGAAGATGGCGAAAATGTACGAGTCTTAACACTGAAAAATGAAAAAGAAAACTGTGATTTCGTATAGGCCACTACTTTAGGATCTCGATCAGGCCTTTCTTAAAATAGTTGTAAGAGATATGACTTTGAGAGGGAAGCTGAGCTCACGTGATTTTGAGGCATTCAAATTTATGCACGTAGCTGCTGGTCTATCAACACGTACTGCATTCGTAGTAGGGCATGGTCCATATCCCCTCAATAAATATAGTTAAAGAGATTAGGTAGTATAGGAAGAGTCATTATTTGGAATTTTGTCATTCCCTGGCCAAAGTCAAAACATTGCTTACGATACTGCAATTATATATCATACTTTAGGCATAATCAGCGCTTTGCCGTCGGTAAACCAATAGCTGAGCTAAAGCCATTTATCGTACTTAGCCCGTAACTGAAAATCAGCGGTTTCCCCTCGCTACCCCAATTGCTGAGCTACGAGAATATTATACCGCTAAACTTACAACCTAATATGTAGTTTGTTATTCCATAAATCCGTACTTGAGAGAGCATATTACGAGTAAGACAGTTACAATCCTATAATGGTAGACTTTAACACCAACCAATAGGGATGATGATCACAGACATCTTTCTTCAACCTATCGCAGTCCACTGCTGGACATAGGTCTCCCCCATTTTGCGCCAAGATATCCGGTCCTCCACTTGTCTCATCAACTTCCACCAGCGACCTGTTCGCAGTCGTTGGTCGATCGGGCCGGAGGGCGTCTACGCCTAACGCTTGCCAGACAGTCTCCACTCCAGAACCCCTCGTTTGCTCCAACGGCCATCGATTTTGCGACATACGTGACCAGCCCACTGCACTCACTGGACCGCGTATGTCGGTTACTTTAGTTCTCTTACGGATTAAATAATTTCAGATCTTATTCCTAAGAGAGACTCCAAGCATAGCTCGCTCCATCAAACATAGTGGCAAGTAATACACCTGATGACAGGTTTTGTGTTGAAGGATGTGAATGACAGTAGGTAGTTGGTTGCTACCACCGTCCATACTGCCCTGAGCCCGTTGCCCGAGACTATGTTGGATATCTTACACCCGGCAATTTTAATAGCTATGCTCTATCCCAAAACACAAAAATGACAGGCAACTGTCGAAAAACCATTTTCTATTCCTGGACTTACTGTTAATTATCAACGGATCATTAAAAGTCCCCACTGAGGGGCACGAGCCTACCAGTAAAGGTGTTTCAGGCCTCAGTCGTCTACGTGGGCCCAGTGCGGTTTGGCTGACTTCTAGCACAACCTTTGAATATCTTTGCAGGCGTGCGTAGATTTTCTCGCGATATTTTCCTTTACCGAAAGAGCGTCGGATAGCGTACATATTATTTCGAAAATTCGGAATAAATTGGTAAGTGGCGGGATTGGAACCTGCGCCCCTTCCTGATCGGAAGGTAACTGTCCACACAATTGAGCCACCATTGAGACACTCTTAGTTCTGAGACTGTAAGTATCTCTCTAACAAGCAATAGTTTGCACGAAGTTCGCCCACAAGTTTGTCTTGTTTGTTATCGAGAAACAAAGGACATTTTTGAACTTTAAAAAACGATAGATTCTCGTCTGGTTCAAGTTACAGAATGACTTCGCCAAGCCTTCGCAGTGAAACTTTGTTCAGTGTTCGTATAGTTCCAGTATTTTATTTGGACTACACGCTTGTGTTTAAGATTTATAATGCGAGTAAGTTTTTATGTAATACTAGCGACCCGCCCCTGCTTCGCAAGGATGCAATGGTGATTATTCGTAATCAGGACAGATTCCGCCTCCGGTCAGCGCGGTACCCACCGCAAAGCTATTACGCTGGAAATTATTAATCTGTAATATCTTCGCAAGTATTCATTGAAATCTTATGCTGCAAACGGCAATACTGATCTATATTAAGTCAACAATTTAAGGTATTTAATTGGATAAGGATTATTGTGTATGGCAATCGCTTCGAAATTATGTGTTGTAAAAAGAAAGCTATATATATATATATATATATATATATATATAGATTTAAACTAATAATTAATTTTTGATTCGCGTTTCCATTGTTGATGTGTGCCTAATAAATAAATGTGTGACGAGTTTCAAAACAAAGTTTTTTTTTACAACACCATTGACGCTGTACCTATAATATAATATAAATTTGTACATATAATCAATCCTCTTTTATTTTTAAAATGTCAGTCTTCTTAGAAAAGCTTCTCGACTGTGTAATAAGTGACTCGCAAAGAAACGTCATAATTAAATTTAAAGAAAACAAAGTCTTTGAAAAAATAAACAAAAAAGACGGTCGAGACCCACATTTACAATTCAAGGAGGTTCAAACTTCCCTAATTGATTGTTTCGAAGGTCCCTTAAGCCTGCTTTTAGAGGAAAAAAAAACTTTTTTAACCAGCTTCTTAAGGGAATGACTGACATAGACACCGCATCTTACTGCCTAGTTAACTCTAGTTTCTACTGATCTGAATTTCCAAAATAATATGTATTTGGAATAATCGGCACAAAGTCGTCTTTAAAAATTAAAAAATATTTGAGTAATTTCAAGTCGTATCATAAAATGACTAACGCAACTGTTTCAAATACGAATCTTTAAGTATTTTTTCCTTTAACCTTATCACCAAAAGGACTTTTATTTTAACACGCTTACATTTAAACATTAATTTGTACACCAATGATCTCATTGAGTGTGTTTGACGACGCGTCGCCAACACTTGATTTTAACTTGATTTCATCGTTAGAATAAATTGTTCTATGAACTTTATGTTGACAAGGCGTTCCTTTGGATAGACGCACATTAGCCCATTTAAGAAATCATATATTTTATATATCTTTCAAACTTCCTATGCAATATAACGTGATATCTCGGAGGGACAAGCATGATGATGGCTAACTATACACTGTTCATTTCGCAGAGTCATATTATTTGATTTACTTTCAATTTCATAAAATAATTGGGAAAAAGATTTAATGGCAACATTTAATAAAAAAAAAATATTTAACTACCTTAAATCTAACGGTATGTATTATGTAAGATATTTGTACCAATATATACATACGGTGGAGTCTTCCTCTCATCAAACAAGGTGTCTTTTAAGTAAACTTTATTTAATAAATAACAGGGAAATGATTCTAAAAATATTCATTTATTTTACTTAAATAACAGTTAAATGATCCTTGATATTTATTTTACTTTCACATTAAAATACATTTAAAATACCAAGTCTGCGACTTTTTAAGACCGAATGCAAAAGCCCACTTTTCACAGAACACCATTTCCCGGCAATTCCACAATATGAGCTCGCAATAATTTTAATTCCAGTCCCAATTAGCGACAAGCTGCCTCATAGTTCTAGCAGTTGAGGATCTTGCGTAATTAACAAAATAGGAATTAAACGTTGTACTGTTTTAACCCTAATTGCTTCTGGATTTTTTACTGAGTCCAGAATTCTTGTCTTAGTTAATATGAACTTTTGTTACGATTCTGAAAAACTACTTTTATAATTTAAAGTTTTATCGTGTCGTAGTAAAATAAGGAGAGGTTCAAAAACCTAAAAGCTTAAGTAGCTGCAACGCATAGCGTTTCAATTGCATGAATTATAATAACCATATTTAAATTATGTGAAACTTTCAATCAACACTTATTTAATAATAATTTAGGTTAAGGTTCTCTCTTTCGATTGTCGATCGCACAAGTTAAGCGTCATTACAACGGTTGGACACAAGCTGTTTGGGTCCTAAAAGATATAGTGGCCTGTAAATTCAGGTTTACGTCGTGAATAGACGAATACAGAGAATGAATCGCGACAGGTGCGTAGCGTGCAAACGACGAAAGTGCCTAGTGGCGGGGATCTGGTTGACCCGGCATGCCGTGGATTGCGATCACCGGTCGAGTATCGATGCGACCTTCCCGAAAGCCCCGAAAAGCCTTTTGACTCAATCGGTTCTTTGCACAATGTGGTCCACGTCTCTACTACAGGTGAAAGATATAAAAAGATCGCTGGTAACCATGAGGCCCACAGTTAACGTTCAGATTCAGATTTGAAGTCAAAATTAGCAACACGCATTAATCTATTTTGGCATTAGACACAAGAATTAGTGATATATTTACAATTTCTTGATGGCTTTTACTCTTTATTCCTTTAGAATCAAGAAGTTCTGCTCATTTGCATACCAATAAAATGAAACAACAAATTAATAACCTTCATTAATTTCGTAGCCGCATCTCATTTTCGTAGCCGTATTTTTTGTCCGTAGCTAATTGTAGCATCTAAACATACAAAGGAAAATATCAAACGATGAGATATATTAATCATTTAATTACATGCTCAACGTCAAATCTGCATCTCATTAAATACAATCCAAATAAAATCTTATTATAAAAACACACACAACGACAAATATCATCGTAGCCGTACTAACAAACCTGTATTTTTATATTGTAATAATAAACTACGGAAATAACTTCAGCAACCTTTACCTACACTTACATATACACAAACCCTCACCAACTCATTTTCACTTACTTACTTTACTATCATCATGTATTCAATTATATATTTTTTTATATATTGTCC
>PQWD01006417.1:0-40365 GCA_019425675.1 Leucinodes orbonalis | reverse complement strand
ATGGCGCGGCTCCGAGCGATGAACGCTCATTAGTCGACATGTATTTGTATTCTTCAAGAATACATCGGCGGCGCCCGTTTATATACGTCAGAATAACGCTGGTTACTCGTTATACGAAAGACTTTGAATAAGAACCTAGTGTATTATGTTCAACATTTTCTTGGCAAACGTTAATGTGCTTTTGGTTTTGAGCTATTTAGTTGCAAGATTTCTTGCATGTTAAATGGAAGATGAATTTTAAAATGGGAATAAAATACAAAAATAACTTCTGTACATTTCACACTAGTTTTATAGTTTCGGTTACAGAAGCTGTGTAGGAGTTTTAGTTTATTAGTGTGTGGAGCTCGTTCTTCCAAGAGATTAAGTATAATCATTGCAATCCCAAACTATTTACTTTAAGTAGTTACAGCTTTAATATACGAATACTTTATAATATTAATAAAATAAATATTGCTTCTACACAAGTTCTTTAGTTTGGAAATCATCGTCAACTCATTTTACATCCCCACTAAGGAGCCTACCTGTACGTGGGTGTATAGGCCCTAGTAGTTCACGCGGGCCAAGTGCGGATTGGACGACTTCACGCACAACCTTTGAATCTCTTCGCAGGCGTGCGCAGATTTCCTCACGATGTTTTCCTTCACCGTAAGAGCGTCGGATAACGTTCATATTATTTCGGAAATTCGAAATCACATTGGTACGTGAGGGGATTTGAACCTGCGCCCTCCCGATAGAAAAGCAGCAGGCCTCACCATTGAGGCACCGACGCTCCTTAGTTAGTTAGTTCGGTAATGTCAGAAGATATTTATTATTATTTATATAAAAATATTACTTTCCATCAGTACTGCTCTGTCATAGTCAGGCGTATAACTTACCATCAATTGTGCGAACCAGCTCGCACAATCGTCTTGAAACCTTTCAATACTTTTTTAATATAGGTCAAAAATATTAATACAGTTTCCACTTCTACCTCTACCTTTGAACTCGATGCACAGAAATTACGAGTGGTACTCCACTGGGGCCAGCGTCTTTGTGTGCTCGTTAAAAATACGCTATTATGCGGTTGAATTCTATTTCAGGCACCTTCGAGCATTTTGTTAAGGTTTCGCGGTATAAAACTCGCGCTCCGGGATTCCAAGTAATATGAAGTATTGTGAAATACTTTCTTTTACTTTAAAGTTTACTCCCGATGGTCGCAGCGCGCGTGACTTTTGAAAACGAGCAATTTGAAGTTGTGACCGCGTTTTAGATTGTTTGTTTTGAATGAAACCTTAGATTAAACTTTAGAAAAAATAGCACGGTACATATGACATTAATTGTAGAACAGTACAATTCGTATTTTCGAAATTATGTGTAAGTTATCAGACTCTTTTACGGTGAAGGAAAACAGCGTGAGGAAACCTGCACACGCCTGCGAATAGATTCTAAGGTTGTGCGTAAAGTCGGCCAATCCGCACTGGGCCCGCGTGGACAACTAGGGGCTGATGATGATGTACCGTGGCAGTAGTGATTGAAATTGACCTTTGTGGTAAAATAATTCAAAAGTCAGGTAGGCCCTGACTACCGATTTATGGATAACTCGATGATACAAGTCGTAACTCTACCCCAAGGCCCAAAGCCGATCCGGGTGTTTTTTTGCTCTTGGCCGCAGATTACCTTCATATCTACATCGGGCAAGTGGTGAGCGTGGATTGATCTCAGCCCTAAAAAGTTTACGCAACAAGCCAAGGACCTAGTGTTGGACTCGAACCTGGGCTTAGGGCGTTGGAAGGGAAGCTAGGCTACCTGGTATATGTTTGGAGAGAAAAGCGTCCTGGTATACCGGTAACGCGAATGGGGGCAAAAAGCTTAGTCGCTCCAGTCTTAGCTCGCACAACGGCCGAATGCCTCTTTTATATTTCATATGCCACGTCAAGAAGTGAAGTGTTCGCCGAGTAATATGAAATCCCTTGGAAATGAGCTCAGGACATCTATATTGGGGACACACTGGCGGTTTGTTTGGTTAATAACCTTTCAAATTATTACTTTAATTTGAAAGGTGAATACGTCGGAAGTGATCCAAAATGGCCGCCGCCATAAAATGACATGTGTTATAGATTCAGTAGATACTCTCTATAAGGGGCAGCGCAGACGACAGACTATCCGTGACCCACTTTTTGGAAAACAGAAGCTTTGCAATTATATGCATTCACGCACACGACGCGCAAAAAGTCCAGCGCACAAAAATATCGTTTTTGTGCGCCGCACACTCAATCACACAAAAATTGTGCCATCTGCGCATCACCTACGAGTATCTAATAAAAGTAACCACTTCAACTTTGTCAGTCGACAAGTAGAAAAATATTGAACTAAGTTTTTATCATAAAGGAGGAGGAGAGCGCAATTTATAAAGTTTCATATAAAATTTTCAACCCCTATTTTGTCCCCTTGATTGAGAAAAAATATTGTTTTCCAAATTCGTAAGCAGTGTGTCCGAAACCGAGGCAAGTCCCAGGACGTTGAGTTTGCTTTAATATAATTAGCTCTTCGGCTAACTTGAGAAGCGAATTTAAATTATGTATGCCTACAATTATTAGTATATCTCGCAGTGCGATGGTTCGTACATTTTCTTGCTTGAATGCATTATTTCGCAGTTAAAGAAGGATCAATGTCATTTCGGCGTTTTTGGACACATTTTTTTCATAACTTTGGGGAAGTGTGTGTAATGTATGTACCTACTGTATATCTGCCGTCCACTAGTTAAAACACCATTAACTAACGAGCACAATTTTCGATTTTAAACTGAAAAAACCCTGTTAAACGGAAAACAACTTCGGGTAAGGCAAAAGATGATTGTTATTTACTCATAATATCAAAAATATTATTAGGGTTTTTGCATGTAAAGCATCAACCTCTCCTCAACTTATCGCACTCCTCTGTCGGATGAAGGTCTCCCCCATTTTGCAACATATCCCGGTCCTCTGCTTTTCTCATCCAGCCTCCACCAGCATCGGGCTGGGTCCATCGGGCCGGAGGGCGTCTTACTACACTGGCTCCTCTCCTTTACCTACTTCATCCAAAAGCATCATTGTGTGTATAATCGTACACAATTTAAATTACTTTTAAGACGAACTAAAAATTGTGCTTGTCAGCTGTCGCCGTTTTAGCTTCGCCGTTTAGTTTTACTGGAAGGCAGATGTATCCAGGCTCCAAGGTGTGTTGAGATGTGAACTCGAGAAATAGATCTTAAAACTTTGACTTTTATATTTTCTATAGGTTCTGTAATCTATTAATTTTATCTCATTAAGTAAACGGAACGGTCAGTTTGCTCACCTAGCGGTAAGTGATACTCCTGACCATAACAGATGCAGTGTTGAAGGAAATTAGTATCAGTAAGCTGTCATTCATCATCATCAGCTCATTAAACGTTCCCACCGAGGGGCGCGACCCTGTCAATACTTTCCGTCAATACTAGCCTGCAACCATCACGCGAAAAGCAGATGAAAGGTCTGTTATTCAAACACTCTCATCATTAAGTTTATAAATATATAAATAGGAACATGCATCTTTTTTAAAGATATTTATTTGCGCCTCTTCATAGTTTTACAGTATAGGTATATAGTATGTACTTATACTGTGACTAAAAGTATATATAGATATTTAATACGTATACGGAAACAACGGGGACAACATAAACATACAAAATCATGGGTAAATAGAAATAGAAACAATAATAAAATATACATATCCTACAACTAAAATAGTTGTTGGCGAATAACCGCCTCTATCTACAATTCAAAGATACCTCGAATATCCGAGGAAGGATGCACTTTACACCGTCGTTGTTANAGGAGGAGGAGAGCGCAATTTATAAAGTTTCATATAAAATTTTCAACCCCTATTTTGTCCCTTGATTGAGAAAAAATATTGTTTCCAAATTCGTAAGCAGTGTGTCCGAAACCGAGGCAAGTCCCAGGACGTTGAGTTTGCTTTAATATAATTAGCTCTTCGGCTAACTTGAGAAGCGAATTTAAATTATGTATGCCTACAATTATTAGTATATCTCGCAGTGCGATGGTTCGTACATTTTCTTGCTTGAATGCATTATTTCGCAGTTAAAGAAGGATCAATGTCATTTCGGCGTTTTTGGACACATTTTTTTCATAACTTTGGGGAAGTGTGTGTAATGTGTACCTACTGTATATCTGCCGTCCACTAGTTAAAACACCATTAACTAACGAGCACAATTTTCGATTTTAAACTGAAAAAACCCTGTTAAACGGAAAACAACTTCGGTAAGGCAAAAGATGATTGTTATTTACTCATAATATCAAAATATTATTAGGGTTTTTGCATGTAAAGCATCACCTCTCCTCAACTTATCGCACTCCTCTGTCGGATGAAGGTCTCCCCCATTTTGCAACATATCCCGGTCCTCTGCTTTTCTCATCCAGCCTCCACCAGCATCGGGCTGGGTCCATCGGGCCGGAGGCGTCTTACTCTACACTGGCTCCTCTCTTTACCTACTTCATCCAAAAGCATCATTGTGTGTATAATCGTACACAATTTAAATTACTTTTAAGACGAACTAAAAATTGTGCTCGTCAGCTATCGCCGTTTTAGCTTCGCCGTTTAGTTTTACTGGAAGGCAGATGTATCCAGGCTCCAAGGTGTGTTGAGATGTGAACTCGAGAAATAGATCTTAAAACTTTGACTTTTATATTTTCTATAGGTTCTGTAATCTATTAATTTTATCTCATTAAGTAAACGGAACGGTCAGTTTGCTCACCTAGCGGTAAGTGATACTCCTGACCATAACAGATGCAGTGTTGAAGGAAATTAGTATCAGTAAGCTGTCATTCATCATCATCAGCTCAATAAACGTTCCCACCGAGGGGCGCGACCCTGTCAATACTTTCCGTCAATACTAGCCTGCAACCATCACCAACGGAGATGTAAGGTCTGTTATTCAAACACTCTCATCATTAAGTTTATAAATATATAAATAGGAACATGCATCTTTTTTAAAGATATTTATTTGCGCCTCTTCATAGTTTTACAGTATAGGTATATAGTATGTACTTATACTGTGACTAAAAGTATATATAGATATTTAATACGTATACGGAAACAACGGGGACAACATAAACATACAAAATCATGGGTAAATAGAAATAGAAACAATAATAAAATATACATATCCTGCAACTAAATAGTTGTTGGCGAATAACCGCCTCTATCTACAATTCAAAGATACCTCGAATATCCGAGGAAGGATGCACTTTACACCGTCGTTGTTACGTTGAAGTAAATGTCATCATCATCATCAGCTCATTAAACGACCCCACCGAGGGGCACGAGCCTACCCGTATGGTGATTAGGCCTTAGTCGTCCACGCGGGCCCAGTGCGGATTGGACGACTTCACACACAACCTTTGAATCTCTTCGCAGGCGTGCATGAAGGTTTCATCACGATGTTTTCCTTCACCGTAAGAGCGTCGGATAACGTACATATATTTTCGAAAATACATTGGTACGTGTCGGGATTTGAACCTCAGCCCTCCCGATAGGAAGGCGACAGTCCACACCACTGAGCCACCGACGCTCTCGACGAGTAAATGTATTAAAATTTAATTTCATTGCTGATGCAATTTTCGCCAATAAAATATGTTTTGAAATTAATTACTTAATTTGTTAAACAGTATTTTTAGTTTGTTAGCTACTAGCTTTTGCCCGCGGCTTCGCTCGCGTTTAATTCGGAGTGAAACTGTTCCCCTGTCCAGGTTACGAAAACAGAATTATTTGAACGCTGCTGAATATTATTGACTGACTGATTATATATAATTGATTGGCTGACTTCACACACAATCTCTGAATTTCTTCGCAGATTTTCTCACGATGTTTTCCTTCACCGTACGGGCATTGGGTAAACGTACATATAATCATATTTTAATACCCGTTCCAATTGAATTCGCATATTTCTTAGGGTATACGAATTTAATATGAATATGTACTAAAAAAGCATGCAATAAAGTCTCCAATGTAGGTATCCATAACGAAAGTTTGATATATATTTTCCAACATCACGGAATTCAAGAGACATCTATTTGGAACCTAAAGTCACTGTAGATATTTTCCTGTTTGCTAAAACAATATTACTATGATAATACGTTAGCATTTTTGTACCACAAAAAGCTAAGCAACATTATTGTAACACTGTTTAAAGAAATGGCGGTAGCCCCCCTTGCGCCTTAGCATAAAAAACTTATTTCTGAAGAATGAAACATGAAGAAATTCTGCGCTATTACATTTCGGTGTGAACGCATCCAAGCCGTCTTGCCCGCCAGTTGCAAAGTTGTATTGTTGCAAAGTCTAGATAGGAATTGTTGAGGGCCTCTCACCCACTGCTGCGGATCGTATTTTCCAATTTCACAATCCATATTTTCCGCGTTTGGCTTCAAATAATACAACCATTGTTGCAATAGGATGCATCTCCTCTGATTTCACGTTATAATGCGGGCTTGTTCAGCGAAATGCACTTCCATTTTAAGATTTTATTTCAATTTTGACGACGCTGATATAAGCCAAGCTGGCTCTGGTGTGTACTATTGTCCTCCGATCAAGAGAGCGCCGGCTCAAAACCCGCCGCGTACCAAAAAAATTCAAAATTATATGAACGTTTTCTTACGCTCTTACGGTGAAGGAAAACATCGTGAGGAAACCTGCGCATGCCTACGAATAAATACAAAGGTTGTGCGTGAAGGCTGCCAATCTGCACTGGGCCCCGCGTAGACGGCTTAAACCTATAACATCGGTGGGGACGTACTATGAGCTGATGATGGGATAGCAAAAATTAATCTATGTAATATTTTTTATATTCTTATATGAAAATGTATGAAATACTCTATTAAATTTGATCATTATAGACGCAACCAAACTGAGGTTTGGTTGGTTGGCTACTGCTTCAAGCCAATAGATTATAAGCATTGAAAAAGGAGACTTCAAAAATGAAATTTATATCATAGTATTGATCTGAACAACGTTCAACTATAAATAGGTACATATGTAGTTGATGATTTTTGGGCAATTCTACAACAAAAATTAAGTTCGACTTCATGTAATTTAACATACAAACGGACAAATCGCGACCTTATTGCTTAAAATCAATCTCCTTCAGGCAACGATACAATTACGGAACATAACACAAAAGACTATTATAACTATATGCTTTATATTAAAACGAGCTTCTACATCTAGTAACTATTGTCTAGACGGCACGTTGTGTAACTTCGACAGATGTCTTGGCCGGTAGCGCTAACTTTATGCCTAGACGTCCTAAACTGGAACCTACTGCTTCAAATAGTTATACAGGAGTCTGGGACTGAATCGAACAATAGCTAAATTGGTTTTCTCTACGATGTTACACGTCAAAGTTAATTATATTGCGGATTGGAAAATATGGTTAAAATGTTAGAGCAAACAGAACTCTAATCTAAATTCGTTATTATTGGAAGTGAAAAAACAACGTGATTAAGCGTAAAATCAAATATTTATGCTTAATTCCGTTGTTTTATAGACGCTAAATCGAAAAACATTAGTTTTATTGTCTTTTAATAGAAAATCAATGACATTACCATCAAATTAAGTTCAGTAATATGTACAATGTAAACTAGAAATAATAAGTAGATATCTATTAATGATTCAGTGACTACTCGTTTTTGAAGAATTACTAAGTGAATTATTTACTAAGTGTATTTTTATATCACATACATACGCATATCGTTTTCACAACTTTAAGTCAACAATTTCTTCAGTTTCAAATCTTCATAGCGTATCGATGGCAAAAACATAATCAAACCGTAGAAGCCCAAAAGCTAGCTACGGTGACAGCGTTGTCTGCAGCCGCATTAAATACTGATGTTTACAGCTGCTTGGGCAAGTAAGACACGACACGACATAAGGAGAATCGTCCTTTGGGCCGCTCCACAAAGACAGTCCAAATGAAGACCACCCAAAAATTCCCATCTGGCTTAATTGTCTCTACTCCGACCAATCAACGTCCGAAGCCTATTAAAATACTTCCAGATCGGCCTAAACAATTCATCGCCAGGGGAAAGCCTCTATGATCAAAGGCTCAACACACTTAAGAAAACTTTTACGGCTTTTCAACCTATCCTGAACTTACACGTAATTGTGCATCATCATCATCATCAGCTCATTATACGTCCTCACCGAGGGCACGAGCCTACCCGTATAGGGTGACGTAATTGTGCAGTGTAAAATAATTCATAGGCAACGAAGCAGACAAATGAACTCATAATATAATGTTTCTTAAATTCATACCCGCTGTTCATAACTCCTACAATTGTATCAATACATATATACTACGCACTTCAAACCTCAATAATAGATATCGGCATTCTCAGGTCGACAGCACTTAACATATAACATGATTCAAGTGGTTTGCTTAGTAGGAGCAAGCATGTTATTCAATTAGGTACGATCCACTTAGTTAAAATTTACTTAATACATATACAATTGTTATTGTTAGAGCGTCGGTGGCTCAGTGGTGTGGACTGTCGCCTTCCTACCGGGAGGGCTGAGGTTCAAATCCCGACACGTACCAATGTATTTTCGAATTTTCGAAAATATATGTACGTTATCCGACGCTCTTACGGTGAAGGAAAACATCGTGAGGAAACCTTCATGCACGCCTGCGAAGAGATTCGAAGGTTGTGTGTGAAGTCGTCCAATCCGCACTGGGTCCGCGTGGACGACTAAGGCCTAATCACCCTATACGGGTCGGCTCGTGCCCCTCGGTGGGGACGTTTAATGAGCTGATGATGATGATGATATACAATTGTTGTATTATATCTTGCCGGAGTATTGTCAGTGGAATCAATGTTTGAATTGGTGGTATATTGAAAACGGATTTCCTTTTTCATTTTTAATTTAATGATTCAAAAGTGTCTTGTAAAGGTTTTATTGTTTAATTTTTACTAGGTGGTAGACTCGGTACTGAGTCGTCTAGGTAGGTACCACCGCAGTGCCGACATCGTCCCGTAAAATAAGAGTGTTTTCTCTTCTGTGTTTCGAGATGAGGGCACTGTAGCTTGTAAAATTACCGAGTATAAGAGATGAATGTTCCAAGATATCAACCTCACGTGCCCAAGATGTATATAACACATTTTTTATTTATTTATTAGGTATACCAACACTTGACAACGCTTATAGATACAAAAACATAATACTTAAAAACAAAGACAGAGTGGATCAAGCTATGACAGGTAAACACCTCGTGACTTGAAAACGTGACATACTTACGGTTTAAAAATTAAATCAAAGTAACGAATTTATACTAACAATCGTTAGTGACTTGAGCCTGGCAAATGAGTCTGTGTGAACATCGATTACATTACTGTAATGATTAAGCAACTTACACAGCCGTGCAACGGGCGAGTCTGCACCGAGGGTTGCTTTGCGATGGGGTGGACACATGGGTATTATTGGTGACCTAGGACAGCGAGCAGGAACACGATATTTAAATAATTCTTATAACGGCGGACTATCTATTTCTTATTAAGAATTTTAAAAAAAGATAGGTCCAATAACGTACCTCAATTACTAACATTTTAGTTCCTCATATCCAGCAGTGGACTGTACTGAGATAAAGACAAAATATACGAGTACGCAACAAAGAAACAATATCATGTGAAATTTAAGCGGTGTTATCAATCCAAAACGACCTCTTCCAGAAACACACGGAGGGAACGTAACTCGATTGATAACGTTTTGGAGAATTATCAAGACGTAAGCATGTACACTGAGATTCCAATTTGATTCATTTCAGAAAGATGAAAGGATCTTTTTGGTATTTATCTTCCATAAAATAATTTAGATTATAATATTTAAGCAGGCTGATATTACATTTAATTATTTTACAAAATTAATTATATCTCTTCCAATTACAATGTTGTTCAAAATGTTACTAGTTTTTCCTTTTTAATCATCATCAGCTCATTATACGTCCCCACCGATGGGCACAAGACTATCCGTAAAGGGTGTATAGGCCTTAGTCATCCACGCGGGCTCAGTGTGGATTGGCTGACTTCTCTCACAACCTTTGAATTTCTTCGTAGACGTGCGTTGTCTTCCTTACGATGTTTTCCTCACAATAAGAGCGTCGGATAAACGTTCATATAATTTTGAAAATTCGAAAACACATTGGTACGTGGCGGGATTTGAACCTGCACCCTGCGGATTAGAAAGCAACAGTCCACACCAATGAGCTACCGACGCTCCTTTTATAATATTGTAATCAAAAATTATATAATAAATAAATAAATATCCACTGACATTTACACAGCGCCATTTAGTCCCAAGTTAAGCGTGAAGCCTGTATTATGGGTACTAAAACAACGGATAAACATACTAATATACATTTTTTTTGTAAAAACATACATATTACACATATAATACACCCAGACCATTACAAACAGACATATTCATGCACACAAATGTTTGTACTGCCCGGGGAACGAACCCGGTACTCTTGGTGTTGCAGCCGACGTCTCAACCGCAACACTAAATGGGTCGTCTATATTGAAATGTTATCATGTATTGATTGATGTATCAACAATGCATAAATTATGAATGCAAAGGGTCCTAATTTTCTATTAATGAGAAATCACGTAGCTCCGCCCATTATCATCAAATGGCATATTAATTACTGTTTGTATAATTAGTCAATGATGTACTTTCAGATCCAGGACGACCCATTTGGTGTTGCGGTTGAAACGGTCGGCTGCAACACCAAGGGTTCCGGGTTCGATCCCCGAGCAGTACAAACATTTGTGTGCATGAACATGTCTGTTTGTAATGGTCTGGGTGTTTTCTATGTATGTATTTACAAAAAAATGTATTTAAGTATGTTTATCCGTTGTTTAGTTCCCATAATACAGGCTTCATGCTTAACTTTTGGCTAGATGGCGCTGTGTGAATGTCAGTGGATATTTATTATTATATAAGTATGTACATAAAATTCAGACAATTTCTTAGCATGGATTTTCTTTTATAATTATGGATCGACCAATTATGAGGCATTATCGATACATTGGTAATAACGACATGACGTCTCGGCCCGAAAAACTTAAATGATTTTATTAATTAATATCAAGATTATACTTACTACTAATTTTTCGTATTTTTTCTTACTGATGTTGACAACAGATGGCCTTTATAGCTTACCGGACTCCAACAATGGCTTAGGCCATTGCGAGGGGGATAAGTTATCTAGGATATGTTTGGGGAGAAAACCGACCAAGAACACATCTGTTCCACGTATAGGGAATGTGCGAATCTACGAAGAGTCACGAGGGATTGAAAATGCATTTCAATTTTTTAATAAAAATATTGATTACGACAGTTTACACCATTAACCCACGACGTCGGTTGCTCAATAGTGTGGACTGTTGCCTTCCAATCTGGAGCGCGCAGATTCGAATCCCGCCACGTACCAATGTGTTTTCGAATTTCCGAAATTATACGGTGAAGGTAAACATCGTGAGGAAGGTTGCGCACGCCTGCGAAGAAATTCAAAGGCTGTGTGTGAAGTCGGGCAATCCGCGCTGGGCCCGCGTGAACGACTAAGACTAACACCCGCATACGGTGCCCACGGTGAAGACGTTTAATGGGCTGATGATAATGTTTTTTTTATATCAGACTCATTGGATCTGATCTAAGCCGAATGTAAAAACGCACGCAACTAGCGGCCCTCGCGACGAGTACATGGACATGGGAGCGGAGCGCGTGAAATTGTGGTGTAATGAAACAATTCCCGCGGGAGTGGCTCCAAATATGAAACGTGCTGTCATCGTGTTGATTGAATTTTGTCGTCGGCAACTGTCGGACATTCGTCAAAATACAGTAGATTTTTTAGACACTATGAGATCAAATGTTTTCACGCGCCGGTCCTAATTGATTCGGGCGTTCAATTCAATGCTACAATGAAAATTGTAGTTTGTCAATTGTATTTAAAAAGTGCTTGATTTAAAAAAAAATATATGGCAATACAATTTATAGGTTTATTAATGATAGCCGTGTAGCTGATGATTGTTCATTGCTAGGGATCGATTCTATTCAACCTATCGCAGTCCACTGCTAGACATAGGTCTCCCCCATTTTGCGCCAGAGGATCGATATGTGGAAGTAATTAGGGGAAACCTTTTGTACAGCAGGGGACATTGAGATGTAGTATATAAACATTGTTTACCTATATACTCTATGAACCCTATATATAATCAATTCAATAAAGCAGTGTGAATACACTCGTGAATTTTTTCATTCTGATCAAGTCCTGACCTTATATGACGACCCTGGCATAGTCTGGAAATGACCAAATCCAACGGATCAAGACATCTGGGGGCACGGTAGTGGCCTTACCAAGACGAGCCTTTGTATGTAATCTAAATTTAGTATACAACAAAGAAAAAAAATCTTATGATTCTCGCCGATTATCTTAGTATTCTTCTAAATATTAGCCACAAATGCCATATTAATATTGCCTTTATAAATCAAGTAATAAATCATTAAAATCATTTTTGTAGTTCCGCCTATACCGGTGAATTATAAAATGGTCCTTCATAACTCAGGGTTAGCTTTATTACGGGTATAAACCCGAAAAGATGGCCGACGCCGCGAGACAGAGAGAACTAGCGAAGTTTTAACTATACAACTTTGCGCCGTCGTCCTAACGACACCCTCGAGATTATCCGCCGATACTTGTTTGGTATCGAGTTGGCACTTGTCTTGCGACAGTATCACAAACAAAACTGAGACTTAACATCTGAGTGGATTGTGCACAAGTTTTATTAATTGGATTTTTTACTAGTTTCATTCTGTTATTACGGAATGAGGTGTTTTGATGTGCGCTGTTTTAAATATTTCTATTATATTTTATTACCCTATACGGGTAGGCTCGTGCCCCTCGGTGGGGACGTTTAATGAGCTGATGATGATGATGATTATATTTTATATTATTAAGTTATAAAAATACCTATATACTTAAACATTTACACAAATATTATATTGGTTTATGTACAAACAATAAATACTAATATTATAAATAAGAAAGTTATTGTTATATGATAATGCTTTAACGCCTAAACGCATCATTTATTTTTCGGAAATCATGGAATGCCATAGAAATGTATGAAAGTAGTCGTTTTGAACAATCTAAAACAGAAGTTAAATGGAGTCAAATGTCCATTTATTACACTTTTTAAGACGTGAATAATATAACAACAATGTTTAAACTAAAACGATATTAACTAAATTACATAACCCCAAGGCGTAATGGCGGCACACAGCCACACAAATTAGCAGACACAACTAAATGCATAAATTAATTAAAACTTTGTAAACGTGAGCCTGTTTCCCGCTTGTACAAGTTTGCGAGGATTAAATACTATTGGAACGTACGAGAAATATGTTTAAACATATTGAAAGGGGGATTGTGTATGTCGCCCCTTAGATGGATGTTAGGCCCATATGTTTATACCTTTCCCGGTATTATGTGGGATTGAAAAGTTGGTTTTAATTTAAATTGTTGTTTTGACGACATTACTAATAATTAACTTCAAATGCAGTTGGTAGTGATGGCATTTCGCGCAAAATGATCATTCCTATCCTTGATATTATCGCTCCCTGTATTACCCATATCCTCAACTTTCTCTTTTCACCGGCACTTTTCCAAGCATGTGGAAAGAAGCTCATTAATTCCTTTCTATCCTGCCTTACCTATCAAAAGTATTGGAGCGCGTTGTTCATCAGCAGCTTTGTGCCTTCTTGACTCAAAATAAACTCCATAATCCTTTCCAATCCGGCTTTCGTCGTGGTCCAGTACGGCTACTGCTCCGGTCAAAGTCAGAAAAAATCTGTAAATGTGTGTGTGCAATAAAGAATTTTATCTATCTATCTTGTTTTAATGCATTGCTTTCAAAATCAGTCATTTTACATTATCAAATATTGAAATATTAGTTAATATTGCCACAATAACTCACTTTCCTATTTGTCGAGAATTGCAATTATTTACTCTGCTCATTTATGCTATAAAATACCTACTCATTCTGATCCAAATCGATCAATTGACCCTTAGATTTAGATTTAATACAGTTTCTAATGTGTCTGAATTCCCGGCGATCAATTTGTTAAAATAAGCACAAAAATGCATTCGTGAATAAAAAATATCCATGCATTGATATGTTCGTAATAAACGTTCAAAACGAATATCCCTTTACCGTTCAAATAGAGCAAAATATAACTGGCATGTTACATAAAAAATAAAAATGCGAGCTGTCATCGCAAAAAGGCTGCCGAATTTAAATGGTCCAATCAGCGTCATTCATTTTCCCGCCGTCCGCCATTACAGCGCGTTAGGGCCAGCACACACGGTTGATTGCTCATTACATGTACGGGCCCGTTGGTCACAAGTGTTACCAATTGGCGGTTTTTATCCTATCGGCATTTAATATTATGCATACATTTACCGAATTTTTCATTTGGACGACCCTTGATTGTTAATACAATTAGGATATTGCAGGAGTGGGTTTAACAATGAACTGTTATTATTTGATAACAAAGATACCAATGAATGAATAGGATACTGGAATCTGACAAATCGGAACACACATTTATTTTATAGATAGATAGAATGTTCTTTATTGTACAATTCAAAGACAAGTCTTAATTTAGATACATTAAACATAAAAATACAAATGCCGGCCTTATTGCTAATAAACAATCTCTTTCAGGCAACCATACAGTTAAGAATAATTATATAAAAATGTAGAAGGCTGTTAATTCAGAAAATAAATAATTTAAAAAATACGAGAATTAGGGCTGAGGTTCAATTCCCGCCACGTACCAATGTGTTTACGAATTTTCGAAATTATATGTACGTTATCCGACGCTCTTACGGTGAAGGAAAACATCGTGAGGAAAACCTTCATGCACGCCTGCGAAGAGATTCAAAAGTTGTGTGTGAAGTCGGCCAACCCGCACTGGGCCCGCACGGACGACTAAGGCCTAATCACCCTATACGGGTAGGCTCGTGCCCCTCGGTGGGGACGTTTAATGAGCTGATGATGATGAGACATTTATATAAACTGTAAGTCATTATGGAAATTGATGTAATAAAGAAATAAATGTAGTATTCTTAGCAAGCTTCTGCTATTAATATAAAATATCATGCGTACTAAAACCCTATACAGTTCTGCCAAATCTGGACCAAGTTAAATAATATTGATAAATTATAGCAGGAATATTTGAGTGTACGAACAGTGATCCTCCCCTAGGCTAGTAATCAGCTATCACATCTCAAGGGAAACCCTGCAAACGGATACTAATGATGACGTCACTTCTTAGTTTATTCATCGGTCTTGATATTCGAAACTATATTATTGATTTACTTATATGAAGACCACAAAAAACTTTTAATTGATTTTGTACTATACTTCTCTTGCTATTAAAACTTATTATTCCTTAATTATTATAAATATTATATAAGTGAAATGGTGGAGAAGTTGACTGTTACACTAAGGATTACGGGTTCGATCCTTGGGCGATAACAAGATTTCTGTTTGTATTGGTCTCTGTGTTTATTTTTTGTTGGAAGAGACATAAAGTTCTTTAATAAAAAACCACAAAATCTTTCTGAATTGGCCTTTCAATAAGTAAGTGTAAGTTCTAGTTACAAAATCTTTGTAATAAATTATTGTAAAGTTACGTGTAGGTAAATGAAAAAGCTCTGTAACCAATGACATAAAAGTTTAAAGATTGACTTCCGAGTTTTGCCGGCTCTTCTCGAAAATCCTATTTATTCGGAACCGGTGCAGTGGTAGAGTCATAAAAAATATAATAATAATTGACGATTCAAAAGTATCTGTAACAGATTTATTTGAATAAAGATTTGTTTTGTATATCATTTGTATAGTAGCAATAGTACAAGCTCCTTGCTTTAATTAGAACTAGATGGTGTTGTGTCAATTGTTTGACAATATTTTTTTTATTTAGTCAGTTATCTAAAAATATGGTATGGCATGACACTATTAAAATCTGTTGTAGCAGGCAGTTACTAATATTTGACAATTTTGTCCAAATCTTATGAAGCCTAAATATGGAATTAATTGCCATAGTAGCCGCATTTTTTATACTAACAATGTGCGCCTTATTTCTCAGCATCTCAATATTCGTGAAGCCATTAAATTCCAATCGTGGAGTGAGCGTTTATTACGCATCTAATATGGCTTGCGAAATTCCCTCATTTGCCTTTAATTTTTCTGTACAAGCAAGAGAAAACCTTCGTTTGCCTACAATATTTTCAAATTGTCACATATACATATTTTGGGATTGGCTTCATTCGTGTTTATTACAGCTTCTGTGCAAACGCTTCTTAGAAATGAGTTTAATAACAAAGATATCTTATACGCGTCGTCGACTTGAAAATCTTTTCCATTTACGTCGGTTAAAAAATAAAAATACACACACTGTACTGAAGACGAATTTTAGAAGCGTAGGATATGGTATTGACCAATCGGCATACACTAAGTCCTCTTGTTGTGATGGTATTGGTCGGTTGTCGAACCCTCCTGTGCTAGTATTGGTCAGCAGTAAAAACACATAGTAATTCAAGTCCGATTTTCAAAATTCTAGTGTCATTCGATGTGTAATATTCATACCTCGAGGATTTTTTTTATATTTTGAAAAAATGACGAATTGTAGCAGTTTTAATAAAAATGTCCCCCAAAAAAGCTAGGACGCCAAGGGTTCTGAGTTTTAACTCGTGCAGTACAAAGTTGTGTCGATGAATATGGTTTTTTTTATTCATGATGGGCTTATGCACAGACTTTCGTAGTTAAAGAGACGTCATGTCTGTTTTCATTTATATGTTTTTTTTTCTATAATAAGTATTATATTAAAAAATAAGTTTGTTAGTTTCGTTTGGAATCCATAGCACAAACTCTGTGTGATGTTTTCGGATAACCAGTTCACTGTTGGTCACTGATGACCTTAACAGCATCACCAAATGTAGGTTCTAATAATAGCTATACATTGAATACTAACCTTTGTTTTCCACTGAAATAAGTCACTTTACATAAAAACCATGCACGACTCATCTGCCCACGGCTCCCGTGCGTAACTTCATTCCTTCTAAACGATTGCTCGCACGTCACGCCTGGGTTGAGGGATCAATTTATTTTCAATTTTTTCCCTCCATACCCACGTAACGGTGCCAAATTGGATGTCTGGGCCGATTTACGCGTGACAAGGGATAGAGATTGCTAACTTTTAATTCGGAATTGTGAGATAAGAACGCTTCTCGGCTAAGCCCCGATTCCGGATAAGCGATACAAAGGGCGATATGGCAGGTTTTAAGAGAATCAAATACATGTAGCTGTGCGGTAATTCAATAGCAGTTATGTAAAGAATGGGTAAATTTTTATAGTTTGCTAAAGTACTTTACTCAAAAAATTACAAGTGTATAGTTTTGAATATGGGACCACAATCACAAATCCTAAACAGTAGGGTGGACATACTACAGAGTAATTTGAATCGCTAATTTGACATATACGTTATTGATTTTCAGTTATTGCTGGATTCCTGGATAAAGATCCGCGAACTAAAAATCTTTTAATTTGAGTTAAAACACAAATAAAATTCGGTGGTTTATGGTTATGAAGTCTAACTAACTAATAGGTACAATACAATTCAATTTTCATTGCAAACCCCAATGTCCACTACATTACTCATCCACTTAATTATATTTTACGACATAAAGAAATCCAGGGATATTTTCTTAAAATGTTTACTTTATATCATACGAAAGGCATACATAGCTCGTCCCATGTTTATTACCCAATACAAGTGCTTTATGAATGTCTGTGTTATTATAAATATCGAATTAGACAATAGGACCTATTCTTCTCCAATCCCGCGGTTACGACAGAATTCCCTTCACGTGCAATTCCAGCGTCTGTTTTACGTTTTTACGACGCGCGGCCGCAGTAACGCGCGGAATCACAATGGAAATTTCGCTTTTTTAATTTTTCGAAAGCCAAGGGACTTATTGTTGAGTTCCAAGATGGAGGACGGCAGACGGCACATTCTTCACGTCAGTTTTACCGCTGTGATGAAATGTCTGAGGATTTTTCTTTTCACTATGCACAATGAAATGGGAAAGCATTGCGAGAAATATATAGCGTGAGCGCTTTAAAAAGAAACGCAGTTTTTAAATGTAATGTGCTGAAAACGATGTATGGGTGCCTTGGGAATGGTAATGCGTACAAAAATCTTTCTACGGTGGGAACTACCAAATACTTAGATGGATTTTTAAAATAAAATCTCATCATTACTGGACGATAATTTATGGATTGATATACGCGATGATAATAAGAATTAAATCTACAAAACGTTTATTATTGATACACCGACGATTTGCTAGAGTTCGCTGCAGAAAGCTGGATCCCACCAAAAACATTATTTTTAAAAAATCTAGCCAAGTTTTGATGGAGCTGTTTAATTATCTCTAAAAAGTAATGAAATCAAGACAAAGACGTGCCAAGTCTAAGGTTCCTTATTGCGATTACTTTATTATTATGGTTAATGTTGTGGGGCTTGGCGAGGGCACTACCGTGCCCCCGATTTTTGACATCGGATGAAGCGACCCACCATGTTAAATATATATTGTTTAAAGGCGGTATGTCAATCTCTTATAGTTTGGCTGGGCTCTTTTGTTATCTAAGCAGGGTCACCAGGTACTCCAGATCTTCGATTATCCAAGTTTTTATAGTTTTCCATGAGTGAGTGACTATCTGTCGAAAATGCGAAACTACTTTCGCTTAACGTAGGAAATAAATGACTTACAGACTAGAAATTTTGGATTTAAAGTAGGTTATTATATCTTACTAGATGACGAAAATTTCAGCGTTCTGGTATTATCCAAAAGTTCTCAAATTGCGGTCTGAAGATGCGGCGAAGTGAATCCTGTAAAGGATGGTAAGGCAGTGTTTGCTTCGCGCTCGACTTGGCGGGGGCACGGCCGTGCCCCCAGATGAGAAAAGCGGCGATACCTGGTGCATTAGTGGAGAGACTTCACATAACAACAGGACGGTCAGGACGCTCACCTGATGGTAAGTGATACGCCTGACCATGACAGAGCGGCATTGAAGGAGACCAACAACTGATAAACAGTTATTATTATCCATCAATGCCGCACTGCGTCCGTCACCGAGACGACAGATTTAAGGTCTATTACACATGTCCACTTATTATCATATAAGCTGCCCGTTAACTGTTTGTCACGTGTCGTTTTTTTGTCGACAGTAAGTCCTCATTGTGCTCTACAACTGTCATCTAAAGAGGTACTTTTTCATTTCCTTTTGTTTTATTGATTAGCGATGTTGCTAGCGTCCCATGTCTTTAGTTTCTTCAGATTTAAATATATTCTTCGACTCACTAAAATATCAACTATTTCAGTAGCATGATTCACAGATTCAGAATCGCGTTTCATAGTACTCATCTGAGCTTTGCACACGGTATACCCATCATCATCAGCTCATTAAACGTCCCCACCGAGGGGCACGAGCCTACCCGTATAGGGTGATTAGGCCTTAGTCGTCCACGCGGGCCCAGTGCGGATTGGACGACTTCACATACAACCTTCGAATCTCTTCGAAGGCGTGCATGAAGGTTTCCTCACGATGTTTTCCTTCACCGTAAGAGCGTCGGATAACGTACATATATTTTTCGAAAATTCGAAAATACATTGGTACGTGTCGGGATTTGAACCTCAGCCCTCCCGGTAGGAAGGCGACAGTCCACACCACTGAGCCACCGACGCTCTTACGCTATACCCATATACTCGAAGAAAGATACACCACAGAATCTCCTTACCAGTTTCAAATCTGTCGCCTCTATTGCTTCCCGCTTAAGTCGGCTCAAACGTAAACTTAAGAAAACTTCCGCAAAGACTCCCAAAACCTTATTAAAAGTTGACCGAAATTCCCGAGTGCGCTAAGTTCGACTTAAGCGCTACGAACCGGTGTCTGAAAGCGTGCGAGGAACAATGAACGTACTAAGTTTGGACTAAGTGCCGTATCGAAAACTGAATAATATACGGGACGGATTAGTATGGTTAATTAATTAATCGCTATTCTAGTAAATTTGGCCTATTTACTTGCAGGTTCACTGAAGTTTTTATCGAAGATGTTAAATATAATTTTGCTCACATAGGGATTATGTTTGCATGCTTGCGAGCTAGCTAAACACACTGGGCATCTGTTATATATACGTTCTGTGTTTATGCAAATAAAAGGTTTTGACTTTTAGTTCACTGAATGGTGTCATTTTTCCGAGGAGTCTTTTTGGAATCTATCTCTATTCTGTTATTAAATTTTGTCTCTTCCTTTTTTAAATCTTATTGTATTTTTTATTGAATTTGACATTCTTAATAACATACGAATTATTAAAAGTTTGTCTCTGAAATTATTTTTATCCAGGATTTCAAAACATTTCACTTCCATCTTGGAAATCTTAAAGAGTTACTCAGTATTTACGTATAGCAAGATAGTGCATTGAATAATACGATAAATGGTAATATTTGAGCTAGAACGATTTGGATTGCGTCCAATAAAAATAGGTGAATCCCAATAAAATTTCACTTAAACACCAAATTTAAAATTTCTACGTTACGGTGTTTATCTTGGGGCTAAGAAAAGTTTATATGCTCTATGTGGAAGTGCAATTTTGAACCATGTTTTGGCTTGCATAAGAGTGGATTTAAATTGTAGGTGTCTGGTGTTTCGCATAGATATTAAGGGGAAGCAAGAAATTGGAAGTCACTGCCGACAAGTAACGGGCGATCGTGACAGGAATACCATTTGAATTTTCCCGATACATTTTGCGTGTACCTATGAAGGTAGGAGGGAGACCTCCAGAAAAAATTTACACAAGCACCCTTAATTTTCTTTTGTGGTTTACGTGAGGGAAATACGGCATCCGATTTTGAGAATAACGCTAATTATGCCAACATTTTCTTTTCTTTCAATTTCGTCTGCGATTGTAATGAAATTGTGGCCGGACTGGGCGGTAACTTTTTGGAATCCAAATTTCTTTAATACGATATCATTGTTTTATAAGAAATCTCGTACAGAATTAGAGGCAAATACTAATTGAGTATGCCATTTAATAATGCAGTCGAGTAACGACTCAAAATTAAGGGAGAGAGGGATTTAAATTAATAGAGCCTTTGTACATAAAATAACAGCATGACATAACATGAGTACCTACACATGTACATAAGTTTCCAAACTTAATACAAGTACCTGTTTTTCTATTTAATTTGACATGAATAAATCCACCTTTTCCAAAAGTGGAGGACCGGGATATCTGGCGCAAAATGGGGGAGACCTATGTGCAGCAGTGGACTGCGACAGGTTGAAGAGAGAGAGAGAGAGAGAAAAATCCACCTTTCAAGGATTCTAACGTTGTTATAGCTTTTTAATGATTTCTTTCTTTTAATGAAAGTAATGTTTAGTTAAAAATTGAGGTTTACATTCCAAGTTACAATCATAAGATGGGAGTCGTTAGCATCTACCAATCCACATGGTGGATTAAAGTCCAATCTCCCCATATCTATTCTGACCGAAAAGGCTACTGTAATGTTTATAATTAAAGGTCACGTACACGCATAGTAAATATATAGTATTTATGCTAAAAATTTCAGCGAGCATGAGTTTAGTTCAGTTACTGTTTAATTTCCACTTATCTAAAAAGATAATAGCCAGGTTCGTTAACAAAAAACAAATTTAAATCCAAAAATTAATGCCAAAATTTAAGAAACACTACTATTGGACTTGTTTATTATTCTGAAAGCGAAATTGAACCATTGTCTGGTTTTAATTCATCATTTGTATGATAATGAGACCATTTGGCATGAAACCGCTTGACAAGACAAACATTAATAAATGAATATACATAATGTTTACACCATAAACTACAAAACCTATTGTTAGGTACTGAAAATACTAAGAATTTCTTTTTTTATTCAGATCACCATTTTTTTATTGACTACCACAGACAAAAAAATATCAGTCCAAACTTCGTCATTCGATTTTTTTTTAAAATTGACACTTCGTGTAGGCTTACACCTTCTTTGTCATAAAAGCTTACTGGTATCAATTTTACTAAAAGCGTCCGAACATTAAGCAACATTTCGGAATGTTGACGAAAATAGCGAAATAATTCCAGAGCTCTATTTTTAATTCCCCTAACCGCAGAGCGGTCAACAAAATGGCGACCATATTGAGTTTTTGGAGGGAAAAAAATCGAATAAAGGACAATAGGAGGGTCGGTCTGTGTCATAATCATATTTTTGTCCGCACAAAGGAGTTCTTACGTTAATGTGGCCAGTAATAAATGAAAGTCAGCCGCATGTACTTTGGCTTTTTGCTCGTTGGTATTCGACTGGACCATAATGAGAATTTTACCCTTGCATTTTTTATATTAAAAATTATACTGAGTGCTTTGTACGATAGTTACTTTGTATTGCATGAATTCATTGTTTCAATTTATTTTATATTTGCAATCACTTTGTTATTTAGTTTTAGTTCTTTTTTATTAAATGGAAGTTATTAAATACACTTTTCATTCTTAATGGTTTCGGCTTGGCAATATTTTTAAAACGCATTAGGTACAAGTATCTATTGTAAATCTAGACACAATTGGTAATTTATGTGATTAAGATGGCGGATTGTACACCATTTCAAGTTCGATTTCGTACACGTGTTTGTACATCAACATATATGTTTGAATTAGCCTGGGTGTCATCATCATCATATCAGCCACATGTCCACTGCTAAACATAGGCCTCTCACAATAACTTCCACGTCAGTCTGGGTGTATTATATGTATAATGTTGGCAATATCCGTTGTTTTAGTGATGTAATCCCGACTGATTTCGACTACAGCTTCTTCAATCCGGTTTTGCTCGCATGTTGCTGATGTAGCCAATTTTGTTTGTAAAAAAATGCGGGCATGAGAGCACACCATTAACATATTAATAGCTAATAGCTGCAGGTGGTCGGGCTTTCAGCTCGTCACGTCAGGCTTACAGCTCAAGGGAACCGCCGATTTTAAAAAGCTTTGACGCTAGTATTAACAAGCGCTGTCTACTCTGGCCGTCTGGAAGCCTGCCGTTCCCACAGCGACAGCACATTGCTTCAGCACATCTTTGTACCTTAGTTGTCCGCCATGCTTCCGCTTGCCTTCCTACTACTAATACCTAATACTTGAATAAATATGCTAGATGGCTCTAAGTGATTGGAGTTTTTTATTAGTAAGTTGAATGTATGTATTAAAACCGCCAATACTTAATGAAGTTTCCATAATACCTTGGCATATTTTAGTAACAGTATAACGGTGACCTTAACATATATAACGATACCTAGGCAGTCGAACGATTCAGTTGTACATACAAGTGAAAAACAACTTATTTAGGGACTCTTTTAGGAATATATTTTTCAGGAAAAATTGTGTCGCATCACATGATCTAATGCAGAAACCATTGGGCCGAAAGCGACCGTCGCCCTGCGCCAGATGGTGCCACATGGATGAAAAAAAAACAGCACAAATACGTACTTAAAGCAAATTCGTTTTAAATTTGGAAGGGTTGAATGTTTATTGCATAGGTATCTACACTGTAGTGTCGTTGTATCTACATAAAGCTGAGAGTAATCTACGTTCGCCTTTGCCCGGTGAAGCTATAAATGCCAACATTAGAAGTCCGTTAGAAATTGAATCTTATCTACAAATAATAGACATTAGAAATGTATTTGAGGGTCGATGGCTCATTGGTGGGAACTGTTGCAGGTTCAAACGCCGCCACGTTCCAAAGTCTTTTCGAATTCTGATATTATATGTACGTTCATCCGACGCTTCTTGTGAAGAAAACATCGTTAGGCACGCTTACGAAGAGATTTAAAGTTTGTGCGTGAAGTCGACCAATCCGCACTCGGCCCGCCTGGACGACTAAGGCCTATACACCCTTTTGGAGTAGGCTCGTGCACCTCAGTGGGGAAGTGTAATGAGGTGATGTGATGAGAAATGTATTATATTATTTACTACGTATTGTCTGAATTTCAATCTTCCTTTGTATTTTGACTGTCGCGCCATTCATTTAGCGAAGAGTTGAAGGGTTTGAATTTTTATCCACCACGCTGGTTCAGTGCAACTGCCTTCATGGTCTAATGGGCACAGCGTTCATCTGCGTGATCTGAGGATCGTGGGTTCGTGCTCGCGGACAATGAAATTTTGTACGATTTTTCCTAGTTTTATTAGGAAATTGTAGGTGAAAGTAAAGAAAGTTGATTCCCTGCTTCGGAAGGCACTTCAAGTCTTCTGTCTCGGCTCATAAACTTATGATGTTAGTTGTCAGTGGCATGCTACACTAATCGTAAAATCAATTAATAATTAAAATTTCAGTCTTTTAAATTGCTCTTGATCAGAGGGTTTCAATTTTGTAGAAAGAAAATGGGCAAATAAGTGGGAATCATTTATACTCGTATGTTGGCAATAAAAAGTTTAAAAGAATGACTATCGAGTTTCTTGCCGGAGAATAATAACTGTATATCAGTTATTGGTCTTCTTCAATGCCGCTCAGTCATGGTTAGGCGTATCACTTACCATCAAGTGAGCATCCTGACAGTCCTGTACACTTATAACATTAAAAAACAACCATTTACACTGATCAAATCGCATCAATTAAAATGATAAATTTAAATTCCTTGTCTGCCATTGGTGACGTGACTCTTTAAGGATGACGAAAACAAAGAAGTTTGTTATATAAATTAATTTATTGCTTGTCTTCCTTCAATAGTTGATAGATGTAAGAGAAATCTTTCTGTCCGTGGCCTCGCGACTGCACCATGCGGTAAAGCTGCGTCGCGACGGCACCTAGCGGGATGGGTGACCGAATGCCGAGCGCCATTCCGCTGGCAAGCTCGAGGTCCTATAAGAAACAACATTTATATGAATAATTGAATTTCCGACCAATTTGTACGTTTTTTTACAATTGTAACATTAATATGAGTGGTGTTATGGTTGAATCGTGGGCTACACTTAAGGTTCCAGGTACGATTCCCGGGCAACACAAATATTTGTCTGCATGAACATTTCCATTTGTGGTTCAAATCCTGCCGCGTACCCATATGTTTTCGAAATTATATTAAGAACGTTTATCCGACGCTCTTCCTGTGAAGGAAAACAACGTAAGGAAACTTGCGCACGCCTATGAAGAAATTCAAGGGTTGTGAGTGAAATCGGCCAATCTGTACTCGGCGGCGTGGATGACTTAGGCCTATACACCCTTCACGAGTAGGCTCGATCGAGTAGGACGTATAAAGAGCTGATGATGTAGTTTTAAAATGTGTATAAAAAGTATCTTACCTTGACCATGAGTTCGTTTTTGAAGCCACCGTCGTAATTTCTGCTAGATGGCGCTGTTGGCACCAGGCCGGGAACTGGGCAGTAGACCTCAGTAGACCATGACCGGGCTGAGGAGTTGTTTAATACGTCAAGGAGCACTTTTGGGTCGAGACCCATTCTGAAACAAAAAAGGATATGTTAGGTCTTTAGGTTTTGCCTGTGCCTGCAGTGGAAAGTAACATGCTGATTGAAAATGAAGCTGTTTACACTTACTTACTTCACTTTCTTACTTTGATTACTTTATCAGTCATTTTCATTTAGAAGTTCTGAAATGTTTACAATATCTACTGTTAAACCTTTCGGTAAATAATATTTATTCAAACTCATATTTATTCACGGAACCGTTGCCCGGATATAGCGTTGATGGAAATGGGTTCCTCGAATATCTGACAACTGTATTCAGCGGACATGAGAAAAATTGGCCAAGTGCGATTAGCAATCGCCCGTGGAGGGTTCCGCAGTAGCAAGTTACATAAAATAAAGTAATTTATGCTACAATGTATGGAGAACCCCAAAAAAATTTATTACTTTTTCCAAGTTTTTATAAAAACCTAACAGCGGTTCACATAATCAAATACTTATAAAGTTTGAATAGTGTAGTTTTATAGTTTCGGAGAAAAGGGTGTGACATATGGACGGACAGACAGTCAAACTTGACGAATTCCGTTTTTTGCTATTTGGCTACGGAACCCTAAAAACGAGTTTTTATCGGAAATTAATATTTTACCGTTAGGTAAGTTGTTTCGTTCTATTTATATAACTGAAAGCACCTTCTTGGAAGCAACATTTTTTTTCTGTTTAATTAATCGCAGTAGCGTTCGTAGCGTAAACGTTCTGCAGACGAAATTAACAAAAATAATTGAAAACATTTCACACAGTGAAATATTTTGTGGCGATTAAACTTGAGTAAAACCTCAACTGGTCTGAAACTATTTTGTTATTGGAAATTGGAAAGCTAAACAGATAGCCGCTCTAATTCGAGCCAATTTAAGTTAACAGATTAACAAACTGAGCAAGTTTTTACATTAACAAAGCCGAACGAAATAGAATACGAAAAATTTTTGTTTCGATAAAGTCTGTGAAAAGTTTGGATTCGATTAAAAATGTCTAGACCACAATTGTTTATTTGGCAGACTGCGAACGTTAAACTATGTTTTCAGTTTAGGTTTTTTTATGTCCTAAAGTGAACGGAAAGGTGATACGCCTGACCATGACATATGTTGTGGAAATTAATAACAGTAGATACCTGACTTACCTTGACCAAATTGGTCAAGTCCTTAAGAAGGTTGGGGTCTTAAGTAAAAGGAATAATAGAGCTTGTATGAAAAGGTTGATGGATGTGAATGAAGCTAGGGAAGTATGTCAGGACCGCGCAAAGGTGGCGTTCCATCACCTCTGCCTACCCTCTGGGACCAAGGCGTGAGATTTATTTATTTATTTTTAGATCATTAACCCAACACGACAGATGTATGTAACGGTAATTATAATATTGTTACGAATTGACGTAATTAAAATGTCATTAAAATGGCGGCTAATATGTGACGTCAGTCCACAGACAATCCATAGAGTATGACATGCGAATTGTCAAATAGCAAAGAGTGTAGTATGTTCTAGATAATTCGCGAACTATGTAGAATGACGTCGACGCTTCGAGCTCAGCGGCCAGACAGGTATATAAGGCGGGCCGACGGGTGCACCGGGAGTCTTGTGTCTACTCAGAGCGAACGAAGAGCGAAATACCTGCGACTACAAGGAAGAAGCGAGTGATATAGCGATATCTAAGGGATCGTCGAGTGTGATACAACAGTGTGAAGAGTTAACGTGTGATTATTACGTGTGTGTGCGGAAAGTGTTGTGTTATAGTGTGCAGTGTTAATTACGGATTTTAGTGCGTGCGTTAATTGATTAATTAGTACGAGTGTAAGTGTAATTAGTGTTGTGTGTGATTAATATTGGTTAATTAATAAAGTGTGTTACCGTGTTATTCTTCGTGTTTGGCAATAATTTATCCGAACCCCCAGCTCGTAACATTTGGTGTCAGAAGTGGGATAAATTATGCCTGTGCTACCGAAGGAAGATACGGACGTTGTTCGTACTAGAAGCCAGCGACAAGCCGCTATGGATAGGAGCCGGTTTGAAGAGTCGCCATCATCGGGCAGCCCAGCGACTGCAACAGAAGGTGTGCCGGGACCATCTACGGCCTCTGCAGCGTCCACTTTCGATATGGCTGCATTGATGGCGTTGCTACAGGAACAAGCTCGCCGTCAGGAGGAACAGGCTCGCCGACAGGAGGAGCAAGCTCGCCAGTTACAAGCGCAATCCAGCATAGGAGGACAGGCTCGCCGAGGAGGAACAGGCTCGCGGCAGGAGGAACAGGCACGTCGACAAGAGGAACAAATGCTCCTTATCAAGGATATCCATAGCAAGTTTGGGAAGGATCTTCAAGAAGTTAAGGAGCAAGTCGGCCATCATGAGAAACAGATTACGGAAGCTTTCAGCGAGATTGCCGACATCAAGAAAGAAGTGAAGGAGCTAAAGATTACCAACGGTAGCCCGCAATCCGTTGGTTGCGCGCCTTCAACAAAAGGCGTTAAAGTGCCGCCATTCGATGGGACAACGTCTTGGTCGGCGTACAATCTACAGTTCGAGGTGGTTAAGGAAACAAACTCGTGGTCGGAATCCCAAGCTTTGACGGCGCTAACACTGGGCCTACGGGGCGAAGCGTTGTCGGTGCTTGAAACTCTTGGCAAAGATGTGACATATGGGCAGTTGGTGCAAGCACTGGAATCCAGGTTTGGTGATGCTCATTTGGAACATGTGTTTCGCGCGCAGCTTAAAGAACGGGTCCAGCGCGTTGGTGAGAATTTACAACAGTGGGGATTGGAAATCGAGAAGCTTGTTCGTAAAGCATATCGAACAGAGCCCATACTATCCCAGAAGATGTTGGTGCAGGCCTTTGTGGATGGCATCCGGGATTTGGAGGTGAGGGCAGCTGTGCGACTTGGACATCATGCTACGCTAAAGGACGCTTTGGCCCATGCGTTGGAAGTGGAAGCCGTACGACAAGATCAAAGAACCCACCGCATCAGGGAAGTTGTTGAAACGGCTGAGTGTGAACCTTTGCGGAGATTTATCCCTAGATGTTATTCATGTGGGCTCAAAGGCCATCTCCGCTTGAACTGCCGCAAACAAATTAGCGCTAGGCGGACTGAAGATCATGAAGAAAGGGCGGCAAATGCAACAGGGAAACGAATAAGTGCCAGGACCGTGGGGCGGGTGCCTGCTGATGTTCGTCGAGGCCCGAAGATTTCGATTCGCCAAGCTCAAGACGGGAACAGCCTGATAATAAGAGGTGAAATCAACGGGATATCGTGCAGGCTAACGTTGGATACTGGTGCTTCACGTACGGTCGTCAGTTCTCAATTAGCAAATCGTCTTCTTGGGGGCAACAGCGGGAACTTCGACCATCTTCAACTGGTAACAGCTACTGGTCAGCATCTGCCCGTACATGGCTGTAGAAATGTGGAGTTCAGGTTAGGCAACAACGTGTATGGACATCGAGTCATTATAGCAGATATCGTCGATGATTGCATATTGGGCCTAGATTTTATGCGAAATCATGACTGCAAGATCGATGTTAATGAAGGTGTTATGAAATGTGGCACAGAAGAACTGATGATGGAAGGTGCTTCATCAGGAAATGTTTACTGCTTACGAAGAACAGTGCTTTTACCCAGGTCCGAAACTATAGTTCCAGTACGTCTTCCACATTATTCTGGCAAAGAACATCGTTGTGTGCTTATAGAAAGTTCAAATCATTTAACACCGTGGAAGATGGCACGAAGTCTTGTGAAATTTAGTAAAGTTGCAGCGGTACGTGTATTAAACCTTTCCGCTGAGGACAAGTAATTAAGAAGGGTCCATCATGGCACTTGTGATGGAGTAGCGTGGCTGGCGTCGATGTGAAGATCTACCAGCTCTGGAAAAGACCCCCCAGGCATTGGATGTTTCTACTGTGTTTGAGGAATGTCAACAATACTTGACGAAGGATGAAAGAAGGATGGCGCGAAGGATTGTTGGTCAAGTATAGCGATGTTTTCTTCGACAATGATTCAGTATTGGAAAAACTGGGTTGGTAAGAACAAAATAATACTGGCAGCGAGGCACCGATCCGCCAGCGACCCGAGAAGATTACCAGTGGCCCGTGAAAAGGAGGTTGAGGCCATGATTGATGGGATGCTAAAAGATGGCGTCATCGAACCTCGTCTAGCCCATGGTGTTCACCTGTTGTCCTCGTGAAGAGAAAGACGTAGCCTACGGTTTTGCGTGGATTCATCATCATCATCAAGCAGCTCATTAAACGTCCCACCGAAGGGGCACGAGCCTACCCGTATAGGGTGATTAGGCCTAGTCGTCCACGCGGGCCAGTGCGGATTGGACGACTTCACACACCCTTCCAATCTTCGCAGGCGTGCATGAAGGTTTCCTCCGATGTTTTCCTTCACCGTAAGAGCGTCGGATAACGTCATATATTTTTCGAAAATTCGAAAATACATTGGTACGTGGGATTTGAACCTCAGCCCTCCCGGTAGGAAGGCGACAGTCCACACCACTGAGCCACCGACGCTCCATTTTTAATATTGCGTGGATTATGGCGACTAAACACATTACAAAGAAGGACAGCTACCCGCTTCCGAGAATCGATGACACGCTGGACACGCTGACAGGAATGAAGTGGTTTACCACGTTAGACCTGAAGAGCGGTTACTGGCAAGTGGAACTCGATTCCAAGGACAAGGAGAAAACTGCCTTCTCAACTGGCAAAGGTTTATGGCAATTTACGGTCATGCCATTCGGTTTGTGCAACGCTCCTGCTACTTTCGAGAGATTAATGGAATTAGTGCTTACTGGCTTGATTGGAGACGCCTGTCTAGTCTACTTAGATGACGTGATTATTGTAGGCCGCACCTTCCAGGAACACCTCAGGAATCTGGAAAAGGTACTCTTGAAGATAAAAGGAGCTAATTTGAAGCTGAACTCGAAGAAATGCTCATTCTTTCGGCGGGAAGTAACCTTTTTGGGTCATGTGGTTTCCAAGATGGAGTGCAACAGATCCGGAAGATTAAGGCTGTACAAGATTGGCCAGTACCAAAAGACAAGACCCAGGTGAGAGCTTTCTTGGACTGTGCTCTTACTATCGCCGCTTTGTCAAGAATTTTGCCGATATTGCCAGACCATTGCACAAGCTAACGGAGGAGAAACGAACTTTCCGTTGGGATGAACAATGTGAAATCGCATTCCACGAGTTGAAGAAACATCTTTGTGATGCACCGATTTTAGGTTACCCTGATACAAAGAATGAATTCATCGTCGACACAGATGCCAGTAATACTGGAATTGGTGGTGTATTATCGCAACGGAAAGGAGAGCATGAAGTTGTGATTGCCTACTTTAGTAAGGCCTTATCCAAACCAGAGAGAAATTACTGTGTCACCAGAAGGGAGCTTCTTGCTGTGGTTAAGACTTTACAGCACTTTAATAAATATTTGTTAGGGCGTAAGTTCCGTCTACGCACTGATCATGCTGCATTAAAATGGCTTTTACAGTTTAAGAATCCTGAAGGACAGGTGGCCAGATGGATTGAATTACTTCAAGAGTTTGACTTTGTGATAGAACATCGAAGCGGAAAGTCACATGGTAACGCCGACGCGCTCTCAAGAAGACCTTGTTCCGAGGATTGCAAGCACTGTGTTCGGCAAGAAGCCAAAGAAGAAGTTCCCATTCGAGTGATCAAAACAAACATAAGCGATGAATGGAGGTCAACATTACGACAGGCGCAGAAGGATGAGCAGGGACCAGCCCATCTTCGAGTGGATTGAAGCTAGCACTCCTCGGCCCAACTGGAGTACTGTCGCCTCTATGAGCTCTGTCACGAAGAGTTATTGGGCACAATGGAATAGTTTGCTCATCCAAGATGGCGTCCTTTGCCGAAAATGGGAAAGTACTCGCGGTGATAACTGTCATCTACAAATGGTGGTTCCGAAAAGTAAAGTACCGGAAGTATTGCAGCTATATCACAATGGATGTTCCGGCGGCCATTTGGGAGTAAAAAGGACTTTACTGAGAATTCGTGAAAGATTTTATTGGATTCACTGTCGGGCTGATGTTGAAGATTGGTGTCGCAAATGTACTAGCTGCGCTGCTGTAAAGGGACCACATACACGCAGCCGAGGTGCGATGCAATTATACAATGTGGGAGCTCCATGGGAACGTATAGCATTAGATGTGGCGGGGCCGTTTCCCGTCAGTGAGAGCGGCAACAAATACTTCATGGTTGTCATGGATTATTTCACGAAGTGGCCTGAAGTTTTCGCGATACCTAATCAAGAAGCTACTACAGTTGCCGACAAGCTCGTTCAAGAAGTCTTTTGTCGGTTCGGGGTACCCTTAGAAATCCACACCGACCAGGGAAGAAACTTTGAATCGCAAGTTTTTCAGGAGACTTGTCGTGTAATGGGTGCCCACAAGACACGAACAACTTCTTATCACCCACAATCGGATGGAATGGTAGAGCGTTTTAACCAAACGCTTGAGAGATACTTGGCGAAAGTTGTAGATAGCAGACAGAAGGATTGGGATAAGCATATACAGCCATTCCTCTTGTCTTACCGAAGCGCTATCCATGAAAGCACATCCGTAACCCCAGCATTTGCAAATTTCGGTCGAGAATAAGGTTGCCTGCTGACCTTATTACTGGAATACCTCCTGATACACCTCGTAGTATAACGGAGTACGTAAGTGATTTAAGAGATAAGATGAATGACGTTTATGAGCATGTTCGACAGTCAAGTCAGCAGTCATCAGAAAGGACCAAAACACGTTACGATCGCAACGTAAACAATCAAGGTTTTGAAGAAGGTTCATTGGTATGGCTACATAACCCACTTCGAAGCAAAGGAAAGTCTCCCAAACTTCAAGCTAAATGGGATGGACCGTACAAGTTATAACCAAAATTAACGACGTCACGTACCGTATACGCAAGCACCCACGAGGAGCATCCAAGATTGTTCATGTGGATCGATTAGCGCGTTTCTATGGAGATAATGCTCGGGACGAGCATTTCTTGGAAGGGGGCAGTGTTACGAATTGACGTATTAAAATGTCATTAAATATGGCGGCTAATATGTGACGTCAGTCCACAGACAATCCATAGAGTATGACATGCGAATTGTCAAATAGCAAAGAGTGTAGTATGTTCTAGATAATTCGCGAACTATGTAGAATGACGTCGACGCTTCGAGCTCAGCGGCCGGACAGGTATATAAGGCGGGCCGACGGGTGCGCCGGGAGTCTTGTGTTCTACTCAAGAGCGAACGAAGAGCGAAATACCTGCGACTACAAGGAAGAAGCGAGTGATATAGCGATATCTAAGGGATCGTCGAGTGTGATACAACAGTGTGAAGAGTTAACGTGTGATTATTACGTGTGTGTGCGGAAAGTGTTGTGTTATAGTGTGCAGTGTTAATTACGGATTTTAGTGCGTGCGTTAATTGATTAATTAGTACGAGTGTAAGTGTAATTAGTGTTGTGTGTGATTAATATTGGTTAATTAATAAAGTGTGTTACCGTGTTATTCTTCGTGTTTGGCAATAATTTATCCGAAACCCCCAGCTCGTAACAATATTATAATACTACTTTAACGATACTTATTATCTTTATTTTAGCATACTCCATATTATATGCTAACGATTAACCTATATTAGCTCTTAGCTAGAAATAGGTCTTTCCCATTTTTGCATTTAGACTTTTGTCATTTTTCTGTGAAATAATCCGAATTGTGAATTCCATGCTTATTTCTTGGAATGTTTATAAGTTCCTGCGTGGGGCGGGTGAATGAATTATTATTGACTTTGACGTTAATTCCCATTGCACCACCGAGATAATTATATCTTAACCTTAAAATAACTATAAGTTTATTATTAATCTTTATATAAAAATACCTCTTTCTTTCTTCCACATTCGGCATTATGGTTGGGATGGTTACTAACTTATTTGAGAAAAAAAACAATAAAAAGTTTTCGTTTAACGAAAACTTCAAAATCGGATTAGGCAACTTAGACGTTGGGTTTTACCATAAAAAGAAACGAAACCTACTCATTTGCATAATTGCTATGTAAATATTGAGATTCAGAGAATCCATTATTAGATAAAATCAGTAACTTGGATAAATTATCCTTATTCTGATTTGGGACTGCGCATTACCATAATATAACGAGCCAACCTAATTGTTTCTGAAAAATAAATCCAATGAAAATCTTTCTAAATATTATAAAGATGTCGTCTTTATTACATTTACAAAGATCTAGCGAGTGCATTTGGATACAAAGTTGAAACTTGAGAATCGTCTTGTGACAAATATTCTAATTCTTTCACGATGTTATTAAGAATATTTATTAAGCTTGTTCAAAGTCTTATTTCTAAAGAATAGATATTAAGTATAGTTGTGAGTGTACGAATAGGTTATTCTTAAGTATTAATAGTAATAATACTTACTCTCAAATTTAATACTTAATGACTTAAGTATTTCAGGATTATATTGTTTAAATGGTATTTGAAAATGAAAATCCCCTTTTTTGGATCCACTTCGTGGTTAGATGATTTTAATTTTAATGAAGTTTACTTGTTATGTTCGTGACTCTAGACAGCTATTTCGCCTAAATCAATATAAAAGGCTTGTTTAATCACGTGAGATAGGAAGGTATATTTTAATCGCCCCTCATGTATCAGTAACGTTTGAATGCACCGTTATTAATGATACACCCAATTATTGCACACTTAGGCCTATATTCTAAAACGAGACTCAAGCGTTAATCTTTACTCAAATAGAGAGAGAAAGGGATAGCGCTATATCGGATAAAAAGCGGCATTCCTTTCGAAATCTATTTAACTAAACTCTAAGTCTCGTTCAAGAATACGGGCAAAGATATTCTGTATATATAAAGGTAGATACGTCACGCGTGCCTCAAAAATGAACCGTCAAAGAGAATACAGTCGTTGGCTCTTTGTTTAGGTAAATGTACGCTCATTGGAATATGTGTATGTGTGCTGTTGCTGCATTCAGAACACTTTTTTCAGTTGTTTTGTGAACATATCAAGAATCTATACATTTTACATCATTGAATACGGGCCTAAAAGCGTCATTGTTATATTTTAGTATAGTAACGTACAATTAAAAATGTGTTTTTATAACTTAGATACTTGTTAAGGTATTAAACCTCCATCTGTGATTTTAGAGAGCTTTGGAAGACGTCATCCATGAATTTATATTGACTGTCAATATTACTGACACGAAACCACAAATGGGTTAATTTTTTCAAACTGTCCTATCTGTACCAGTATTTCGAGAATGTCTGCTGCCACTTCAACATCATCTTATACAATCTAACGAAAACATCTGTCGTGTCGGGTGACGGGCGCAGGGCAGTGTTGGCGGAAAGTAATGATAGGTACCAGGTAATTTCTGATTTGAAGAAGCTGCTGCGTCTTGGAACGCGAATAGTAAAAGTCTCCAGTATGACGGAAGATAGAGTATCTGAAGGTCGCTTGGTACAGGCTGAATGAGGACAGCGGTGGGTACAGGCTAGGCTAGGACAGAAGCGAACTAGACTACTTTTTTTAGAACTGACTACTGCTGTTGTCCGCAGATGGCCCTTACAGCTTCACCGGGCAATTGGCGAGCGCAAATGGCTCTCAGCCTTAAAATTTACACAACGAGCCTAAGGGCGAGGGAAACTATGAAGGCCGTATACGGTCAACAGCGACCACCCAAATGCTAATTGACTGCTTAAAAAACACTTACTTTATGCCCATGTTCATGCACTCGGCTGTAGCCATTCCTGTGATACCCATAAGCATGTTGTTAGCGAGCTTCGCGACTTGACCAGCACCGATTTCTCCGCAGTGGAACTGCTTAGCACCCATCGCCGCGAGGAGGGGTAGGGACCTATCGAAGTCTTCTTTGCGGCCGCCAGCCATGAACGCTAAAGTGGCATTTTGAGCTCCCATTACACCTGAAAAAAAAGTAAATAAATATAAATATCCACTGACATTCAAACAGCGCCATCTAGCCCCAAGCTAAGCGTGAAGCCTGTATTATGGGTACTAAATAACGGATAAACATACTTATACATTTTTTTTGTTAATACGTACATATAATACATAGAAAACACCCAGACCATAACAAACAGACATGTTCATGCACACAAATATTTGTACTGCCCGGGGATCGAACCCGGAACCCTTGGTGTAGCAGCCGACGTCTCTACCGCTACAGCGAATGGGTCGTCAAATGTTACATTAAAAAGGTACAGGATAGTTGGTGAAGATCTTGTTTGATGTTTTGAACTTTTCGCTGTTGTTCACAGCTTTATAAGGCAAGTGGCGAGCGCAGTTGGCTCTAAACTATAAATTATTATGGAACTAGCCTAAGGGATACTCAATCCTCGGTTTAGGGTTTTGGATCAGTTACAAAGTAAAGAATAATAATATTAATATTATCTTGACAACGTTGGCGCCTCTTCATGTGTCTTTCTTTAGTAATATTGACGAAAAGCCCTTTAAAAAACAGATGAAAAACTGTAAATGGATCTAGATTTTCATTTACGGAATTTAAACGAAATGGAGCTCCATAGCTCATAATAAATGCTTGTTAGCTGAATAAATAAAATACCAAACTTCAGATTAAGTACTTTTTTGGATTTATTTTTGTAACCTTTTTCATGGTGAGAAACAGTGTAAGTACAGTGCTTATGGCAACAGACGCTACTCACAACTTATAATTGATTAACTCAGTTGTTAACTGATTACAATGACAGATAGTTTTTTTGGAAATGAAAAACCATAACCTTCCTTCGGCAGTCGGGTAAAAAGTATTTTTACCCTTGATAAAACTTGATTAGCCCAAAAATTATAAACATTGCATAATATGGATATATGAGATAACATTTCACACCACCTCGCTCATCATATTTTATTGTTATAACTATAAAGATAATTTTATCTATAGAGGAGTTTACTCATAATTTCAAATCAGTAGTTATGTAAAACCTTGACTATAAACATTATTTGCCCACAGATATAATATAAAACATGTAACTGTTTGTTTGTTATATCTGTCACGCCTTATCAGTCTTTACTTAGCTATTATCTCATTGGTGGCTTAGTGATCTCTGATAAGAGCTTGTTATTCAAACTCTGGTTTTACATCGGATTTGTTGATAACAGAGATTTATGTTGAAAACTCGTGTCATAGTTTTTGAAAGTTTTTTTAATATTTAACCCATCTTAGCAAGTAAAGCGTAGGCTGTCCCCCAGCTCGAACTAATGATTAACAACTTCCAATAGATAAGTAAGAAACAGAAACTCATTAATTTCGTTAATAAAAATATTGAATTGAACCAAAATTACGACCCATTTGATGTAGGTACTAATGGCAGTGTAAAATTCCAGTAATTACTAGGTGGTATGACTCAGTACTAAGTCGTCTAGGAAGGTACCACCGCATATCGTCCCTTAAAAAAGAAGTGTTTTGCACCGTCTTTCGGGATGAGGGCACTGCTAGTAAAATTACCGGGTATAAGAGACCTATCATTGTTGTCTCGGGTGTCGGGTGCAGTGCGGCATTGATCGAAAATAATAACTGTTTTTAATTGTTAGTCTCAATGAATGCCGTTCTGTCATGGTCAGACGTATCGCTTACCATCTGGTGCGCACCTTGACCGTCCTGTACATTTTAACATTAAATAAATCTTAGCTGCTACTTATGGCACCCTCAGTAATAGTTGGGAACTGACTATTGTATTCTAATCTAGGTTAAAATTCCACTCAACTTCTTTATATTACGACACCATTACGTCACTTTACAATCCAACTGTTTTGTACAATTTCATTATAAAATTTATTTATTTATTTATTAAGGAAACAAACAGCTTTCTTACAATTCATAGGTACAAAATATTTCATATGGTAACACATTAGCCTTCTTAAAGTTTCCAAAGACGAATTGTACATGTAATACGCTTAAGATATACTGGAGACAGGTGCTAAACAAAAAGTTATTTGTTAGAAAGAAAGAAAAAAATCTTTATTCAAATAAATCTGTTACAGATACTTTTGAATCGTCAATTGTTATTATTATCATATTTTTTGTGACTCTACCACCGGTTCGGAATAAGTAGGATCTTCGAGAAGAGCCGGCAAGAAACTCGAGTTACTCTTTTAATCTTTTTATATCAGTGGTTACAGTTTTGTCATTTACCTACACATAGATTTACAATAATTTATTACAAAGATTTTGTAACTGGAACACTAAGTGCAAGACCACACATCTTTATCCGATAAATATTCTTCTATTGTATAGTAACCTTTTTTCATGAGGGTTTTTTTAATCTTTAATTTAAACTGGTGAAAAGGCAATTCGGCAATGATTCGCTTATGATAACAACAAAAAATATTTGAAAACAACACAAAAAAAATAATGATTATTTTACATTATTAATGTCATAGTTTAAAATGGTAATGGTATAGCAAAATGAATTGTAAGATGGTGTTATTATTAAAAATCTACAACAAAATAGAAATAATGAGAGCAAAGTTTTACTATTGTCAAACAATAACGTTCGTTTCCGCTTTTTAAAATTAGCGGAATTGGAGCTTCGTTAGAGTATTGTTATCACAAAAATTAAAGCCATGTCATGTCTGTGGATATTTATTATTAAACTCAGTGTTCATTTATTTTATTTAAGCATACCTCCTGAGACTGGAGCATCGATGAAGCCGACTCCCTTCTCACCAGCTACAGGGAACACTTGTTTTGGTACGTTGGGGTCTACTGTGCTGGAATCGATGAGGAGGGTCCCTTTAGGCACCTGTAACAATTCATGTCTGTATGCCTAACCTATTTTCTTCTTGCGTCTATCAAGTCTTAGTTAAAACTCTTATAAGTATATATGAAAGAATCTCTCGTATTTTTAATGCATAGCAGCTATTTTATAACATAAGTGAACAGGATGGTCTGGACGCTTACTTGATGGTAAGTGATACGCCTGACCATTACAGAGCGGCATTGAAGAAGACCAACAGCTGATAGACAGTTATTATTCTTCATCAGTGCCGCACTGCGCTCGTCACATGTGATAACAGATGTTAGGTCTCTTATACCCGTTAATTGCACTAGCTACAGTGCCCTCATCCTGAAACACAAAAGTGCAAAGCACTCCTGTTTAACGGGACGATATATAGCACTGCGTTGGTGCCTACCTAGACAACTGAGTATCGAGTCTACCAACTAGTAAGCTAGGTATAAATGCTTTATTCTGAAAGGCATATCACGCTTAGAAGATAGTTTTTGGTACTTACATGAGCAACCACGCCATCTTTTCCCAAATACGCGTCTAAAACGACTTTATTACTGGGCAAGATGGAGACCACGACGTCAGCGCCATCTACAGCTTTCGCAATGGAATCAGCGCTCGAGATGCCGTTCTTAGCTGCTGAAGCGAGAGCCTCCTTTGAAGGATCGAAACCACGGACTTGGAAGCCCTGGAAATAAAAAAAAACTTAAATATTACATGTTAAACTAATTAACCCATTGAACGCCGGGAATCCAAACACAATAGAAATTCAATTGTGTCTGGCGCTTTAAGGCGTCATTGCCGGTCAAAGGATTAATTATGACATTTTAAATATACATAGTAACACAACCACAACAGTTTAGTTATAAAAAAGGTTTATCAAAATCTGTGACAAGTGTTTAAATTTAATCAAAAATTCTGAATCTGCGAACAGAACTTAAAGAAAGAATTTTGTTTGCTTGAGGTATCTTTAATTATATTTAACATGACCAGTGTTCTTAATTTCACATACAATTCTATCTAGACACGCTATTATTATACATCGAACCCATATCTTTTATATATAATCAACGGCCCTAATGACTGTTCGTCTCTATTACAATTGTTTGATTTATTTTATTAAATTTGCATTTACATGCAGTAAATGCAAATTTAATAAAATAAATCAATCAGCGTCTATAGGGTCGTGGGAAGTTTGGACTGTAACCCACCACGCAAGCCCAGTGCACATTAGTAGGTCAATGAATACCATCCTATGTCTAAATAGTAGACAGTACCGACGACTCACATAATCGAAAACTGATGATGATGAAATATTTCAATGGTCATGTAATATTTCATCACCATCAGCTCATTTCAAGTCCCCACCGAGGGGCATGAGCCTACCCGTATAGGGTGTTTAGGCCTTAATCGTCCACGCGGTTGGCGTCCAGTAAGGGTTGGACGACTCCACGCACAATCTTTGAATCTCTTCGCAGGCGTGCGCGAAGGTTTCCTCACGATGTTTTCCTTCACTGTAAGAGCGTCGGGTTACGTACACATAATTTCGAAAATACGAAAACACATTGGTACGTTGCGGGATTTGAACCTCAGCCCTCCCGGTAGGAGGGCAACAGTCCACACCATTGAGCCACCGACGCTCTGTAATATTTGCTTATTGTTATTTGCTTGCACGACCGCCAACCGAACGGTGTCCATCACGTTGTATCATGAACTTGTGTTATCGATAGATAATGAGTAAACAAACATTGTATACATAAACATGTATAAATCATATAAATGTATGTAACAGCCATGACACGCGTGCAATTGTAAGTGTTAAAAGAAACACTTGCCTTGAGAAACGTAACAACTAATTAAGAAATATGATTATAGTCCACTGTCTCATGATGGGATTCCTTGCCGTTAGTGAAGAATTTTGCCATTATCTCCACAC
>PQWD01006416.1:0-21110 GCA_019425675.1 Leucinodes orbonalis | reverse complement strand
GCTCATAGACCGATTGTTCTTTTAGATGAGCCAGCAAAATTATGTGAGCGGGTCATCGCCGCTCGCATAATCGAGCACCTTGATGGGACGGGACCTGATTTGGCGGAAAATCAGTTTGGGTTTCGACGGGGCAGATCCACCATAGATGCCATAGAGCGAGTGAGGGCCCTTGTCGAAGCTGAGGTGACACAGGGCGGTTTTGTGGTGGCGGTGTCTCTGGACATCGCCAACGCCTTTAACACGCTCCCTCATGGTTGTATCGAGGAGGCAATGAGGTTCCATAAGATTCCGGAATACCTCCAAAAAATCGTTATGTCCTATCTCAAGGATAGAGATGTCATATACCCGACGAACAACGGTTGGGGGCGAAGATCTGTGTCCTGCGGTGTTCCACAGGGGTCAGTGTTGGGCCCCCTGTTGTGGAACATCGGCTATGATTGGGTGATCCGCGGCGCAACCCTGCGGGGAGTCGGAGTTGTGTGTTACGCCGATGACACCCTTGTAACAGCAAAAGGGAAAACCTTCAGAGAGGCGGCAATACTGGCGACTGCAGGTGTTGCTCAGGTGGTCGACAGAATTCGGCGTATTGGATTGGACGTGGCTCTTCACAAATCTGAGGCCATATGTTTTCATGGCCCCAGGAAGAAACCACCAACGGGCTCCAACATCGTTGTGGGTGGCGTCTCCATCGCTGTCGGGTCAACCATGAAGTACCTTGGATTGGTTCTCGACAGTCGATGGAACTTTAAGGCCCACTTCGAAGCCATGGTCCCGAAGCTGTTGAAGACGTCTGCGGCTCTGGGCAGGCTGATGCCCAATATGGGGGGACCACATGCGGGGTGTCGCCGTCTCTTCGCCGGAGTCATTCGCTCCATGGCACTCTACGGCGCCCCCGTTTGGGTAGATTCTCTGTCACGAAGAGAGAATGTGGCTGCGCTACGAAGACCACAGCGCGCCATGGCCTGTAGAATTGTGCGTGCATATTGCACCGTGTCGCGAGAAGCGGCATGTGCGCTAGCAGGCACAGTCCCGTGGGAGCTCGAAGCCAAAGTGCTGGCAGCGGTATACCAGCAAGTCGCTGCCGCACGACGCAATGGCACACCTCCACTACACCAGGAGATCGAGCATTGGAGAAGGGAAGCTCACGAGAACATTATTGAAGAGTGGCTTGCCAAACTCGTAGAGCCTGACTCTGGTCACCGGACAATTGAGGCCCTACAACCCGTGCTGAAGCAATGGATTGGTAGGAAACAAGGTGTTCTGTCATACAGGATGGTGCAGGTATTGTCAGGGCATGGCTGCTTTGGCAAATACCTGCACAAAATAGGTCGAGAATTCTCCGCACAATGCCATCATTGCGGAGATGTTGAGGACACAGCTCAGCACGTACTAGAAGAGTGCACGGCATGGTCTGATGAGAGAGCAGTTCTGACTGCATCATTAGGGAATGACCTGTCGCTGCCGGCCGTGGTTCAGGCCATAGTCAGTAGTGCCACCGATTGGGATGCATTTGCCACCTTCTGCGAAAGGGTTATTTCGGCAAAAGAAGCTGCGGAAAGAGTAAGGGAGAATGACCCATCGGCTCTTCCGTGTCGACGCAGAAGAGTTGGTCGGAGGAGACGGGACTATTCCCGTCAACTCCAGAACTAGTCACATTTTCTAGTCATAGAGTAGTATTGTTACAGCAGTGAGGAGGCTCTCTACACCTGCTCACTGTCTGGACCTTTTTGTAAATAGTAGGATAGTGTACAGTTGTATATAATATTTTCTGTAAATATTTGTGTATATAGTTGTACATATTTTGGAGTAGTTGTGGTCATAGGTGGTCTCACGTTTGGTGAACAAACTGGTCTGGGGACGTATTTGGGAAAGGCTTGCTACACCAATGTCCCCCAGACACAGTGAGGTGGCAAAAGAGGAATGTTTTAGTGGGTAGGCCATCCCCTTCTGGGATGGAGAGCCCCACATAACCCGCCGTAGCGACCCAACGGCGGGTATGCAATTTAATGCATTTTGTACCTCTATAAAAAAAAAAAAAAAAAAAAAAAAAAAAAAAAAAAAAAAAAAAAAAGGTTAGGTTAGGTTAGGTTGGAGTGCGTGGTGAGATACCTCCTCGTGGTGCACTCTGGTAACGTCCCGGTTTTTGGGACGGCTAAAATCTCACCAACAGGCGCGGCTAGTTTGACACTTTTCGTCGGCTAGTCGGGCCGCCCGTAAGCCCCAATCACGGGGAACGGTGGCCGGTGTCTCAGTCTGAGACGCGGGCCGCGTGGAGACAACCACTATAAAAAACCACGGGGTGGGGTATGCCATTCCCTCTCCTCTGTTCACAGAGGATGTCGGGAGTGGCCGGGCAAACCGTTATCCCCAGTCTGGGGACCGGGGACCGTTGCGATTTTCCATCTTTTCGCACGGTCGCGAGGAGCCAACCTCAATAAAAAACCCTTAAATCCCAAGGTGTAAGCGTGCCGAGGGGATGGATGGCCGGGGAGGTAGTCCCGGTCGCTAACGCTGGGGGGGTAGATGGGTCACCACGCCCTTTAAGTGGTAAAAAATGGAAAAAGACAGATTTGAAAAGTATTCCTCGGGCGGGTCCCAGCGCCTCCGGTGCTGGGGAATCCCGCACGCGCTCCCAAAAGGAGCGCGTCTGCCCCACGTTATACGAGGGGGGCAAAAATCTGCCTTCGACGTCCAAGTCGGACGTGCGAGAAGTTGTGGCGCAGCGGCGCATTACTCGCTCACGAGCGTTTGTGGAGGAGGACGATGACGATTTTAGTTGTCGTTCCTCGGTAGTGGATATCGACTCGGACGATACGGAATGTGGAGGTCGCGAAAGCGCGATGTCTCTTGCCTCGGAGTCGAGCAAGAGGAAGAGACAGTCTGACCCGAGCGACGAAAGGGACAGAGATTGGGGAGCGGGTCCCGTGGAGACCCGTCCATCATCTAAACGGGGTAGGGGGCGCCCGCCGACGACCGGCAAGTTTGTCGGTCTGGCAAAGGCAAAGAAAGCCCTCAATGACGAGAAGGAGCGCGAGCTCCGCCTCGAAGCCGAGGCGGAGATTGCACAAGAACGAGCGACACAGGGAGCAGAGTCCGGCGAAGCCGCCTTGAAAGGGAACCGGGCGAAGTAGACGCCTCTTTATGCCAATGGCGAACTGAGTGATCGCCTGCACAGAACTCATGTGCATCATGAGCGTAGCCAGACCTCGGGCAATCTCAAAGGGACCTTTATGAAGGCCCTTAAGGAGGTTGCCCTGAGCGTCCATGACGTGGCACGGGCTTTGGTGCACAGGCCCGCATCCAAGGAGGAAGACCTACTCCTTGAGGCAAATGCTCGCCTCAAAGCGCGTCTGGATGCGCAGGAGTTCGAGCTCTCCCGCTTACGGAAAGAGCTCGACGAACTGAAAGCTCGCCCAACTCCATCTCGGGCAGAGCCCTCGTTGTCGTCGGAGGCCCTCACTCAAACCGTGGCCTCCACAGTCGAAAGAATTGTGGCCGAGCAGATGTCGGCCATCAAGGGGGCCCTGTACACCCCCGCGACGCGCCGACGCTCGGTCGACTCGACCAGAGAAGTGCAACCCTCGCCACGGCGTCGCTCTGCGAGCGTGCGAGGGAGTCAATACCGGAGTTGGAAGTTCCGGCCGCAACTTCCGCGCCTTCCCCTTTACAGGAGGCGTGGTCTACAGTTGCTGGCCGACGAAATAGAAGTAGCAAGTCGCAGGAGGAGGCTGCCGGCCCGGCACCAACGCCGAGGCAAAAGGCACCCCCCAAGACCAAAAAGAAGCGCAGGAGGAGGAGGAAGCGGCGGCAGGCACGGGTACCCAAAGCCCCGGCGGTCCTGGTGACCATCGCCCCTAACGCTGCGGAGGGTGTCGAATTTAAAGACATCCTCACGAAGGCTCGCGCGAACATCGATCTCGCGGCGCTGGGCATCCCAGAGCTCCGGATGCGCACCTCCATTTCCGGGGGGCGAATTATGGAGATCCCTGGGGGCGATTCTTTGACGGCGGACAAGCTCGCGAAAAAGCTGGAGCGGGTCTTGGGGGAGGATGTGCGGGTGTCGCGGCCGGTGAAGTCCAGCGAGCTCCGCATCACCGGGTTGGACGACACCATCACCAAGCAGGAGGTGGTCTGGAAGATGTCCCAAACCGTAGGCTGCGGTATGGGAGAAATTAAAACAGGGGACATCCGTCGCTCCGGGCGTGGCCTTGGAAGCCTTTGGCTTCAGGCGCCCGTGGAAGTGGCCAAGAAGATGGCGGCATTAGGGCGTCTCAACATGGGGTGGAGCTCGGCGAGGATCCAACTTTTGGAGCCTCGTCCGTTGAGATGCCACAAGTGTTTGGAAGTCGGCCATACCAAACCGATGTGCACAAGCAGCGACGACCGCAGCGGACTGTGTTACCGCTGCGGGAAGCCAGACCACCAGGCAGCGACTTGCGTGGCGCCCCCTCACTGTGCGCTTTGCGACAGCAAGGGAAAGCAGCCGACCACGCCCTCGGCAGCCGAGGTTGCTCGGGTGGAATGCCGAGGAAGACGCGCGGAGCACGGGCCGGGGTGGACAAGCCGCCCAAGCCGTGAGCACCGCAGGTGAGCCCGCGGGCAGTGACTGGGGACGTCACTGTCCGCATTGCACGGGCCACTGCGAAGGTAGGGACATCCAGTGGCCTGGATGTCCCTTCGGCGTAGTATTTGCGCCCGGGCGGGGTAGCTGTAGTTAGACTACTAAAGGGAACCCAGCCCCCGTCCACAGACCGCGCGCGTAGGCCACCCCTGGGGTTTTAGTGGGTAATTGCGGCAATTTCCATCTTAGCCGCACTAGTCCCACATACCCCCGCCATCCCCAGTGGCGGGGCATGCGAGGCATTTCCCCAGGGTGAAAAAAAAAAAAAAAAAAAAAAAAAAAAAAAAAGGTTAGTTAGTTAGGTTAGGTTAGGTTAGGTAGGTTAGGTTAGGTAGGTAGGTTAGGTTAGGTTAGGTTAGGTTAGGTTAGGTAGGTTAGGTTAGGTTAGGTTAGGTTAGGTTAGGTAGGTTAGGTAGGTTAGGTTAGGTTAGGTAGGTTAGGTTAGGTTAGGTTAGGTAGGTTAGGTTAGGTTAGGTTAGGTTAGGTTAGGTTAGGTTAGGTTAGGTTAGTTAGGTTAGGTTAGGTTAGGTTTAGTTAGTTAGGTTAGGTTAGGTTAGGTTAGGTTAGTTAGGTTAGGTTAGTTAGGTTAGGTTAGGTTAGGTTAGTTAGGTTAGGTTAGGTTAGGTTAGGTTAGGTTAGGTTAGGTAGGTTAGGTGTAGGTTAGGTTAGGTAGGTTAGGTAGGTTAGGTAGGTTAGGTTAGGTTATGGTTAGGTTAGGTAGGTTAGGTTAGGTTAGGTTAGTTAGGTTAGGTTAGGTAGGTAGGTAGGTTAGTTAGGTTAGGTTAGGTTAGGTTAGGTTAGGTAGGTTAGGTTAGGTTAGGTTAGTAGGTTAGGTAGTTAGGTTAGGTTAGTTAGGTTAGGTTAGGTTAGGTTAGGTTAGTTAGGTTAGGTTAGGTTAGGNAAACGAGGACGTGGTCGCCACCGACCACTGGTCAGTATGTGGGCCTGGAAGGCGCAAGAGCGCCTTGAACAAGGCCAAAGAGCGGGAGTTGCAGCTCCGGGCCGAGGAGGAGATTGCGGGGATGGTGTGCGCCATAAAGGTCCGTCGGAAGTCCGGCGAGGCGGCACTTAAGGGTGAGGCCGACCCCGAATACCTCACGACCGAGGAGCTGAACAAGCGCCTCGCGACGTGCGCGAAGGTCGTGTTGCGGGTTGCCGAAAGATCTGGCAACTTGAAGGGCACATTTGTCCGTGCCCTCAAGGAGGCAGCGGAGGACATGTCTGCGGTTGGCAACGTCCTTGTCAAGCGGACACCGGCCAAAGAGGTCGGCGTGTTGGAGGAGGTAGCGGAACGCCTCCGCAAACAAATTGATGAGCAGGCCAGGACAATCGAAGTTCTCCGCGAGGAGAACGACAAACTATATTTGGCGTCCAAAACACCCGGACCCCCTGGCCTAGCTAACGCCGACAACACCTCGGCAGAGAAGTTGGCAGAAACTATTGCTGCCCACGTAGAGAGGGCTCTGTCTGAGCGAACTTTCTCCCTGGCAATTCCACGCCAGGGCTTGCATCCCGCCCAGAGTCCAATGGACTTGGCTGTTGCGTCCGACCCAGCTCTCGCTCCGCGGTCGAGCGGGCGGGCGGACACTCAGGCTCAGGAGAAGCCTGCCACCATCCCCAGCGAGCCGTCGCCTCCGACGGAAGAGACCTGGGCCACGGTGGTCAAAAAGAAGAGTAAGAGGGCGAAGACCAAAGTGGCCTCAGCCACAAGACAGGCTCCCGCGGCTTCTGCCGCTACGGCGCACAGATCTCCGGCGGTTCTGCCCGCCACAGTTCAGCGCGCCAAAACGAAGTCCGCGAAGTCGCGGCGAAAGAAGAGAGCACAGGTCCGGGTCCCTAAGGCGCCAGCCGTTGTGGTGACTTTGGACAGGGAGGCTGCGAAGGGTGGCCTCCACTATGAGGTCATCTTAAAAGAAGGCTCGGAGAACATTGACCCTGGGGAGCTGGGAGTAAATGGTCCTATTAAGATGAGGGGCGCCATCACTGGTGCTCGAATTTTGGAGTTGCCTGGCACGGATGCTGCGAAGGCCGAGTGCTTCGCAGCTCGCCTGAGAGAAGTCCTGGGAAATGAAGCTCACATCAAAGGCCGGTGAAGAGCAGGGAGCTGCGGATCACCGGCTTGGACGACACAATTTCGAAGGAGGACTGGTACGGGTTATCTCCCAGAATACCAGTTGTGAGGAGGGTTCTGTCCGTTGTGGGGAAATTCGTCGCAGTGGTCGGGGACTGGGCGCGTTTGGGTGCAGGTCCCGGCGGAGGCTGCAAAGTACTGGCAGCCTCGAGAAGATTGTTAGTCGGGGGAGCGCCGCACAGGTCACTCTGCTAGACGCTCGACACTCGTTGTCGAAGATGTTGGGAGCTAGGCCACTCTGGGCCACAATGCTCCGGAGGAGACCGCAGCGGTCTCTGTTACCGCTGCGGTAAAACGGGCCACCTGCGGCAATGTGTTCGGCCGCCCCGTCCTGCGTGTTATGCGTGGCCAAGGGTCGGCCATCGGGCCATGTTGTTGGGAGCTCGGGTGCACAGCGCCACCGAGCAAAAAGAAGCCAAGCGTCGTTCCATGGGCGGGCCAGCCGCCTCTAAGGGGGGCCAGCCGCCTCTAAGGGCGGACCAGCCGCCAAAAGGCACGTACGCGGGAGACCAGCAGGTAGTTGGCTGGGGAACCACTACCTGCATTGCACAGGTCCCCGCGAAGGTCGGGTTGTCCTCAGTGGCCTGAGGCTCCCGTCGACGGAGTAGTCCGATGGCGCCAGGGCGGACTGAAATGGTCGGTATACTTTCCCATTGTCCGTCCCTGAAATGCGCGAGAAGGCCACCGTCAGGTTTAGTGGGTAATTGCGGCACCTTCCATCTTTGCCGCACTAGTCCACATAACCGGCGCCCTCCCCAAGGGCGCGGTAGGCGAGGCCTTTCCTGACGATAAAAAAAAAAAAAAAAAAAAAAAAAAGGTTAGGTTGGGGTGGGGGGGTGCGTGCCGGGTTACCTCCTCGTGTGCTTGGACTGTTGTTTGTCCTTGTCGAATTTATTCTGCAGGGAACGACAACAGTTTGGGCCGGTGCACCCTGGGCGACGGGGAATAATCTTAAAGTTTTACTTTGAGCATTATTCTTCGCGGCTAAATACTCGGCGGGGCTGGCTGTCCTCTGCCCTCTGCTTTAGCAGAGGCGTATGTGGGCGGTCAGGGGGGGGCAAACCGTTACTCCAGTCTGGGAGCCGGGGACCGTTGCGATTTTCCATCTTTTCGCACGTCGCGAGGAGCCAACCTCAATAAAAAACCCCCAAATCCCAAGGTTTGAAGGCGTGCCGATGGGATGGATGGCCGGGGGGGTAGTCTCGGTCACTAGCGCAAGAAGGGGGGGCAACTACGCGCCGCAAGTAGTGTTGTACATGGACAGTTGCAGCAAAAACAAATACCCCAGGAGGGTACCAGCAAGCTTAGCGCTGCTGGAGAATCCTCCCCGCTCGAGGCGGGCAGCCCACGTATCTGGGGGGGTCCAACTGTGCCGTGGCTTCGGCCGCGTCGGGTAGTAGGGAAAGTTAGAGGGGTTAACACGTCCTTGTTCTGTACTCTGGCGAGAACACCTACGCCATTTAGTAAGTTGCAGGACTTTGACCTCGAATATGTGATTCGGAGGAGTATTGTCCGAGATTCGATGGGGAAGGCTTTTACGGCAGTACCCAGTCGCTGTCTCGGACTCAGGGGCTAGGCGCAAGCGACCAGCCCCCGAAGAAGACACCGCCGCCTCAGGTGAGGCGAAATTGAGCACAAGCACCCCAGACCATCGGGAATGCTTCCAAAAGAGGACGTGTCGCCCACCGACCACGGTCAATATGTAGGACTGGCTAAGGCGCAAGAAGCCTTGAACAAGGCCAAGAGCGGGAGTTGCAGCTCCGGGCCGAGGAGGAGATTGCGGGGATGGTGTGCGCTATTAAGTCCGTCGGAAGTCCGGCGAGGCGGCACTTAGAGGGAGGCGACCCCGAATACCTCACGACCGAGGAGCTGAACAAGCGCCTCGCGACGTGTGCGAAGGTGTTGCGGTCGCTGAAAGGTCGGGCAATTTAAAGGGCACATTTGTGCGTGCCCTCAAGGAGGCAGCCGACGATATGTCCGCCGTTGGGAACGTTTTGGTGAAGCGGACCCCTACAAGGAAGTTGGCGTTTTGGAGAGGTCGCAGAGCGCCTCCGAAAACAGATTGACGAGCAGGCCAGGACCATTGAAGTTCTCAGAGAGGAGAAACGATAGGCTCTATCTCGCGTCCAAACATCTGGACCCCCTGGCTCTGCAAACGTTGACAACATGTCAGCGGAGAAGTTGGCAGCTGACATTGCTGCCAAATAGAGAGGACTCTGTCCGAAAACGTTCGCCCTGGCGATTCCACGCCTGGGCCTATTTCACGACCACAGAGTCCGATGGACTTGGCTGTCCGTCTGACCCAGCTCTCGCTCCGCGGTCGAGCGGGCGGGCGGCCACCGGCCCCAGAGAAGGAAGCGCCACTGACCAGTCTCCTCAGATGGAGGAGACTTGGGCCACAGTGGCGAAGAAGAAAAAGAAGAAGAAAGCGAAGGCAGCAACACCATCGACTGCCCCTAAAGAGACTCCAGCGACTCCTGCCGCTCCGGCGCCGACCTTTTCTGCGGTTCTGTCCGCTTCCGTCGGCGCCAAGAAGAAACCCGCCAAGCGGCGGAGAAAAAGGAAGAAGCCCCAAGTCCGCGTCCCAAAAGCACCAGCTGTGGTGCTTACGCTGGATATGGACGCGGCAAAGAGGGGCCTCACATACGAGGCCATACTATTGAAGGCCCGCCAGAACGTCGATCCCGGCGAACTTGGGGTCAGCGGCGGCCTAAAGATGCGGACTGCCATTACTGGCGGCCGCATCCTTGAGATGCCCGGTTCGGACGCTGTTTTGGCCGAACGTTTTGCGACCAGGCTCAAAGAAGTCTTGGGGGAGGAGGTCAGGGTAACCAGGCCGGTGAAGAGCAGGGAGCTGCGGATCACCGGCTTGGACGACTCCATTTCTAGAGAGGAATTGGGAAGGGCCATCTCACAAAAGGGGCAATGCGCAGAAGGCGACGTGAGGGTCGGCGAAATAAGACGCGGCGGGCGTGGCATGGGCTCAGCATGGGCACAGGTCCCCGCTGAGGCTGCTAAATTCCTTGCAGCCTCGAGAAGACTGACGGTGGGGTGGAGCTCCGCGCAGATCACTCTGTTGGATGCTCGCCCCGTCAGGTGCTTCAGGTGCCACGAGCTCGGCCACACCAAGCTGAACTGCTCGTCGGAGGAGGACCGCAGCGGTCTCTGCTACCGCTGCGGTAAATCGGGTCATCTGGCGGCCACTTGCACGGCCGCCCCCTCCTGCGTCTTATGCGCGGCCAAGGGACGGCCAGCGGACACGTCGTCGGAAGCTCGGGGTGCACCCAACCCCCGAGCAAGAAGGGAAGACGGAGCGTCGCCAAGGGCGGGCCAGCCGCCTCTAAGGGTGGGCCAGCCGCCTCAAAGGGCGGACCAGCCGCCTCCAAGGGCGGGCCACCAGCCGCCAAAAAGGCACGCACCGCGGGTGAGACCAGCAGGTAGTTGGTTGGGGAACCACTACCTGCATTGCACAGGTCCCCGCGAAGGTCGGGTAGTCCTCAGTGGCCTGAGGCTCCCGTCGACGGAGACGTCCGATAGCGCCAGGGCGGACTCAAATGGTCGGTCATATTTTCCCATTGTCCGTCCCTGAAATGCGCGAGAAGGCCACCGTCAGGTTTTAGTGGGTAATTGCGGCACCTTCCATCTTTGCCGCACTAGTCCCACATAACCGGCGCCCCTCCCCAAGGGGCGCGGTAGGCGAGGCCTTTCCTGACGATAAAAAAAAAAAAAAAAAAAAAAGGTTGGGTGGGGTGCGTGCCGGGTTACCTCCTCGTGTGCTTGGACTGTTGTTTGTCCTTGTCGAATTTTATTCTGCAGGGAACGACAGTCTGGGCCGGTGCACCCTGGGCGACGGGGAATATCTTAAAGTTTTACTTTGAGTATTATTCTTCGTCGGCTAAATACTCGGCGGGGCTGGCTGTCCTCTGCCCCTCTGCTTTAGCAGAGGCGTATGTGGGCGGTCAGGGGGGGGCAAACCGTTACTCCCAGTCTGGGAGCCGGGGACTGGTTGCGATCTTTTCGATCTTTCGCACAGTCGCGAGGAGCCAACCTCAATAAAAACCCCCAAATCCCAAGGTTTGAAGGCGTGCCGATGGGATGGATGGCCGGGGGGTAGTCTCGGTCACTAGCGCAAGAAGGGGGGCTGCTGCGCCCGGAAGTAGCGAAGTTACAATGGATAGTGTCAACAAGCATATACCCCAGGAGGGTACCTGTCGTTCATCGACAGGAGAATCCTCTCCGTCCCACGGGACGGGCAGCCCACGTATCTGGGGGGGGCAAACACTATTCGGCGGTTCTGTCCGCGTTAGGGGAAGAAGAGTTGTCGCAACTCACGCGACCGTGTTCCGTCTCGTTATCGAGGACACCGGTACCGAACATCGGGTACAACTCTGGAGAAGATACATTTCGGACATCGACTCCGACGACGACTGCGCCCTATCGTACGGCAGCAATCTCTCGCTGCGTTCGGAGCCAGGCTCCATAAAGAGGAAAAAGCCGGAGTGACGGCTCAGAGGAAGAGGAGGAATGGGGTGGCACACCTAGTCGTGGAGTGCTACAAAAAGAGGACGTGGGAGGCGCCGACTACGGCCAGTACGTTGGGTGGGCAAAAGCCAAAGAGGCTCTAAATAAGGAGAAGGAAAGGGAGCTTCGGCTGCGGGCCGAGGAAGAACTTGCGGGCATGGTGGCCTGCGTCAAAGTTCGTCGCAGCTCCGGCGAAGCAGCGTTGCGCGGGGAAGCCCCCGCCGAGTACCTGACTACCGGGGAACTCACTGCACGTCTCGCGGGCAACGCTAAAATTGTCAAGAGTGTCGCCGAGAAGTCCGGCAATTTGAAGGGTACCTTCATCAAGGCCCTCAAAGAGGTGGCTCAGGACCTTGGGTCGGTCGCGGAGGTGCTTACACAGCGCACCCCGGACAAGGAAGTGGGAGCACTGCAGGAGACGGTGGAGCGTCTCCGCAAGCAGAATGCTGAGCAGGCCAGCCAACTGGAGAAGTTCCGCGACGAGCTCGACGCGATGTACCTGAAGTCTCGAAGAGCAGAGACAGCTGGCCGTGCCGTGGCCGACGGCACCTCGGCGGAGACGCTGGCGGCAAACATCGCCGTCAAGTGGAGAAGGCGCTGGCGGAGCGTACGTTTGCCTTGGCAATTCCAGCGCCTGGGCCCATGTCACGCCCGCAAAGCCCCATGGATATGACTGCGCCGTCTGACCCAGCTCCCGCTCCGCGGACGAGCGGGCGGGCGACGACTACGTCTGCGAAGAAGACACCAGTTGCCACTGAGCAGTCTCCTCAGATGGAGGAGACCTGGGCTACGTGGCAAAGAAAGGGAAAAGAAGGACAAGACGAAAGCGGTGCCAACTCAGCCGTGCGAAGTGCTCCAGTGCCAGTCGCTCCTGCGGTTCTGCCCGCACAGGAAAGGAGTGGTAAAAAGAAGCCGCCAAGCGGCGGAGAAGGAAGAGGAAAGGCCCAAGTACGGGTCCCAAAGCGCCGGCAGTGGTGCTGACCCTGGACTCTGAGGCAGAAAAGAGGGGCCTCACCTACGGAGTGGTGATCGCGAAGGCGCGGGAAAATATTGACCCTGGGCAACTTGGGGTTAGTGGCCTGAGAATGCGGAACGCTGTCACAGGTGGCCGTATAATAGAGTTGGCTGGCGCGGATGCCCAGAAAGCCGAATGTTTTGCCACTAGGCTTAAAGAAGTTTTAGGAGACGAAGTCAGAGTCACCAGGCCGGTGAAGAGCAGGGAGCTGCGGTTCACCGGTTTGGATGACTCCATCTCCAAGGAAGAGTTGGCCAGAGCTGTTTCGGAAAAAACAGGATGCAGAGAAGGCGAAGTGAAGATCGCAGAAATAAGACGGGGTGGGCGTGGCCTTGGCTCTGCGTGGGCACAGGTCCCTGCTGAAGCTGCCAGAATTTTGGTGGCTTCGAGAAGGTTGTTGGTGGGGTGGAGCTCCGTGCAGATCCAGCTGCTGGACGCTCGCCCCCTCAGATGTTTTCGATGCTTGGAGCTAGGACATACCAAGCTCCAGTGTCCTTCGGAGGTGGACCGCAGCGGTCTCTGTTACCGCTGCGGATCTTCGGGTCATCTCGCGGCTACTTGCGTAGCCGCTCCTTCCTGCGTCTTATGCGCTGCCAAGGAACGGCCGGCAAATCATGTCGTGGGTAGCTCGGGGTGCACCAAACCCCCGAGCAAGAGGGCCAGCAGCGGTGCGAGGGCGGGCGAGCCGCCTCAAGGGCGGGCAAGCCGCCGGAAAGGCACATGCCGCGGGCGGTACCAGCAGGTAGTTGGTTGGGAACCACTACCTGCATTGCACAGGTACCCCGCGAAGGTCGGGTAGTCCTCAGTGGCCTGAGGCTCCCGTCGACGGAGACGTCCGTAGAGCGCAGGGCGGGCAATGAGTATAAGGTCCGCTGACACCTTTGCCCGTCCTACATGCGCGAGAAGGCCACCGTCAGGTTTTAGTGGGTAAATGCGGCACCTTCCATCTTTGCCGCACTAGTCCCACTAACCGGCGCCCCTCCCAAGGGGCGCGGTAGGCGAGGCCTTTCCTGACGTAAAAAAAAAAAAAAAAAAAAAAAAAAAAAAAAAAAAAAAGGTTGGGGTGGGGTGAGGAGCTCAACGCGCGCTAGCTGGCAACGCCAAAATTGTGTTAAAGGTCGCTGAAAAATCAGGAAACTAAGGGGACCTTTATTAAAGCCCTGAAAGAGGTGCAGAGGACTTAGTTCAGTGGCGCAGGTCATGACCAAGCGCACGCCAGACAAGGAGGTTGGAATCTTGCAGGAGATGGTGGAGCGCCTCCGCAAGCAAAATGAAGAGCAGGCCGGGCAAATCGAGAGACTCAGAAACGAGCTTGATGAGATTTACCTGAAGAATAGAAGAGCAGAGAAGGCGGGCCTTGCTGGAGCTGCGAACATTCCGGCTGAGAAGCTTGCGGTACAATTGCCGAGCATGTGGGAAAGGCTTTGGCAGAAAACGTTTTCCCTGGGATCCCTTCGCCCGGGCCGTTTCACGTCCACCAAGCCTATGGACTTGGCTGTCCCGCCGGGTTCAGCGCTCGCTCCGCGCCCGAGCGGGCGGGCCGCCACCAAGTCCCGAAGAAGAATAGGCAAGACACCACCGTTACACTGCGCCGCCTCCTGTGGAGGAGACTTGGGCTACGGTTGTGCGCAAGAAGAAGAAGTCAAAGGCAACAACGTCAACCGTAGTCGACCAGCCAGCACAAGCCCCGATTACTGGAGCTACGCAAAAGAAGAAGTCGCCCCCAACTCAGCCCGCCGAGAAGGGGAAACCCGTAAAGCGGGAACAAAAGAAGAAGAAGAAGAGGAAGAAGAGGAAAAATATTAAGGTGCCTAAATCGCCCGCCATTCTGCTGGCGATAAGTCCGAGGCACAGAAGGAAGGGTTGACGTATTCGCAGTCATTGGTCGGGCGCGGGAAACATTAACTTAGGTGAAATGGGGATGGGGGAAGTCCGAACACGAACTGCCATCACTGGCGCGCGCATTTTGGAGTTCCCGGGAAGCGATGCGGCCAAGGCCGATCAATTGGCGAGTAGAATGAAAGAGGTACTAGGAGATAGTGTCCGCGTCTCTAGACCGGTGAAATGCAACGACCTGCGTATTACCGGTCTAGATGATTCAATTACTAGGGAAGAGTTGGTTAGGGCGGTCGCCGGGTTGGCGGGCTGCGAAATTTCTGTGTTGAAGTTCGGCGAAGTTCGTCGCAGCGGCAGGGGTCTTGGATCTGTATGGGTTCAGGCACCTGCCGAGGCTGCAAAAAGGTTAGTGTCGGCACGGCGCCTCCTCGTTGGCTGGAGCTCGGCGCAGATCACTCTGCTCGAGCCCAGACCACTGAGGTGCCACAAGTGCCTCGAGTTGGGCCACACTGTGCCCACTTGTCCCAATATTGAAGACCGCAGCGGACTTTGTTACCGTTGCGGCAAAGATGGTCATCGGTCGGCTAGCTGTTGCGCGTCACCGTCCTGTGCACTATGTGCAGCAAAGGGGAGGCCTTCGGGTCATGTATCGGGAGTAGGGGATGTATTCCCCGAAACCAGAGGGAAGCGCGGCTCACGCGTCACCAAGGCGGTTCAGCCGCTCCGTCGTCGCAGGCCGCGGGTGAACAGTGGGTAGTGGTTGGGTGCCACTCCCGCATTGCACAGGTTCACTGCGAAGGTCGGGAAGCACTCTGTGGTCTGAGAGCTTCCCGTCGGGCGTAGTCCATAGCGTAGACGGGCAATGCGTACAAGGGCAACTGATACCTTTGTCCGTCCAAAATGCGCGCGATGGCCACCGTCGAGTTTAGTGGGTATGGGGTCCCTATTTCCTGGGTCCCGAGCCTCCACCACCCCTCGCCGGCTACCCAAGTCGGCAAGGGAAGTCCGTAAACAGGATTCTCGACGTAAAAAAAAAAAAAAAAAAAAAGTTGGGGTGGGGTGCGTGCCGGGTTACCTCCTCGTGTGCTTGGACTGTTGTTTGTCCTTGTCGAATTTTATTCTGCAGGGAACGACAACAGTTTGGGCCGGTGCACCCTGGGCGACGGGGAATAATCTTAAAGTTTTACTTTGAGTATTATTCTTCGTCGGCGAAATACTCGGCGGGGCTGGCTGTCCCTCTGCCCCTCTGCTTTAGCAGAGGCGTATGTGGGCGGTCAGGGGGGGGCAAACCGTTACTCCCAGTCTGGGAGCCGGGGACCGTTGCGATTTTCCATCTTTTCGCACGGTCGCGAGGAGCCAACCTCAATAAAAAACCCCCAAATCCCAAGGTTTAGAGGCGCGCCGATGGGATGGATGGCCGGGGGGGTAGTCTCGGTCGCTAGCGCAAGGTGGGAGGGGCAGCTGTGCCCGTAAACAGCTCACATAATGGATATTGGACCAAATACAGCGATTCCTCAGGAGGGTCCCTGTCGTTCAGCGGCAGGGGAATCCCTCCCCGTCCCTCGGGACGGGCAGCCCCGTGTATCTGGGGGGGGCACCCAATATTCCGCGGTTTCAACCGCTTCGCAGTCTAGGGAGTCTTCGTCGCTAACGCGACCGTGTTCGGTCACTCTGACACGAACACCGGTACCGAACATCAGGTACGACTCGGAGGGGGAATACGATGATTATATATCTGGCATCGATTCCGATGATGACATTGAGCAGCGGCCGTTTGGCAGTTTGTTGTCGCTACGCTCAGAGACGGGTTCGACAAAAAGAAAGAAGCCCGAAGATGAGGGCTCTGAAGAAGAAGAATGGGGGAGGCACACCCAGTCGTGGGAGCGCCACTAAAAGGGGTCGTGGACGGCCGCCAACGACTGGCCAGTACGTTGGTTGGGCCAAGGCCAAGGAGGCCTTAAATAAGGAAAAGGAGAGGGAGCTCCGGCTAAAAGCCGAGGAAGAGCTCGCAGGTATGGTGGCCTGCATTAAGGTTCGCCGTAGCTCAGGAGAGGCGGCACTGCGTGGTCAAGCGCCGGCTGAGTACCTTACCCACCGAGGAGCTCAATGCACGTCTCGCCGGCAACGCGAAAATAGTGTCAAAAGTCGCTGAGAAAAGTGGCAATTTGAAGGGAACCTTTGTAAAGGCGTTGAAAGAGGTGGCTGAGGATCTTGGATCGGTCGCGCAGGTTCTTACCAAGCGTACGCCAGATAAGGAGGTCGGCATTTTGCAGGAGATGGTGGAGCGTCTCCGCAAACAGAACGACGAGCAGGCCAGCCAAATAGAAAAGCTTCGAAACGAGCTGGACGAAATATATCTTAAGTCCCGAAGATCTGGGGCAGCTGGCCTTGCTGCAGCCGACAATAATTCGGCAGAGACGCTCGCGGCTACCATCGCCGCGCATGTTGAGAGGGTTTTGGCGGAAAAGACATTTTCGTTGGCGATTCCATCGCCCGGGCCCGTTTCGCGCCCGTCAAGCCCCATGGACTTGGCTGCTCCACCTTGCCCAGCTCTCGCTCCGCGGTCGAGCGGGCGGGCGACCACTCAAGCCCCGAAGAAGACAGACGCCACTGGACCACCACCGCCACCTCCTGCCGAGGAGTCGTGGGTCACCGTGGTAAAGAAAAAGAAAGGGAAAGCGGCGCGCACATCTGTTGCTGCGAAGGAAAGTGTTGTGTCTTCCGCGGCGCCGGCGAGCACACAATCAGCGGTTCCACCCGCTCCGGATGTCCAGGCTAAGAAGGCAAAGCCCACCAAAAAGAGGCGAAGAAGAAAAAAGCGGAACAAGATCCGGGTTCCGAAGTCGCCAGCGGTTGTGCTGACGCTGAGCCCGGATGCTGTGAAGAACGGCCTCACGTACGGGGCTGTGATTGCGAAGGCTCGGGAGAGTATACAGCCTGAAGATGTAGGATGTGGCTCGATGAGGATGCGCGAGGGCATCACCGGCTCCCGCATTCTGGAGTTGAGGGACACAGAGGCCGCAAATGCCGATCTTTTTGCGGCCAAGCTCAGAGATGTTTTGGGGGAAGACGTCAAAGTCTCCAGACCGGTCAAGTGCAGGGAGCTGCGGATGACTGGTCTGGATGACTCTATCTCGAAGGAGGAGTTTGTGAGGGCTGTGTCCCAAAAGTCGGGATGTCAGGCGGCTGACGTTAAGGTCGGCGAGATTCGTCGTGGCGGGCGGGGACTGGGCACTGTTTGGGTGCAGGTCCCTGCTGAGGCCGCTAAGGTTTTGGTGACCGCGCGAAGGTGACTGTGGGCTGGAGCTCCGTGCAGGTGTCGCTGCTGGATGCGCGCCCGCTCCGGTGTCACAGGTGTTTTGAGCTCGGCACTCCCGGCCGAAATGCTCCTCGGAGGTGGACCGCAGCGGTCTTTGTTACCGCTGCGGTGTTGAGGGTCATTTGGCGGCGTCGTGCGCGGCGCCGACTCCTTCCTGCGCACTCTGTGCGGCAAAGGGCCGGCCTGCGGGCCACATCGTCGGGAGTAGGGGGTGTCTTCCCCCCGAAACCAAGAAGAAGCGCGGTCCGCGCGACAAGGGCGGTTCAGCCGCCGCGCCGTCGCAGTCCGCGGGGAGAGCCAGCAGGTAGTGGTTGGGGAGCCACTGCCTGCATTGCACAGGCCCCCGCGAAGGTAGGGATGTCCTCAGTGGCCTGAGGCTCCCTTCATTTGAGTCGTCCATCTGCGCAGGGCGGGCAATGAGTATAAGGTCCGCTGACACCTTTGTCCCGCCCCTGAAGCGCGAGAAGGCCACCATCGGGTTTTAGTGGGTAAATGCGGCATCTTCCATCTTAGCCGCACTAGTCCCACATAACCGGCGCCCCTCCCCAAGGGGCGCGGTAGGCGAGGCCTTTCCCGATGTAAAAAAAAAAAAAAAAAAAAAAAAAAAAAAAAAAAAAAAAAGGTTAGGTTGGGGGTGGGTGCGTGCGGGTTACTCCTCGTGTGCTTGGACTGTTGTTTGTCTTGTCGAATTTTATTCTGCAGGGAAGACAACAGTTCGGGCCGGTGCACCCTGGGCGACGGGGAATAATCTTAAAGTTTTACTTTGAGCATTGTTCCTCGTCGGCTAAATACTCGGCGGGGCTGGCTGTCCTCTGCCCCTCTGCTTTAGCAGAGGCGTATGTGGGCGGTCAGGGGGGGCAACCGTTACTCCCAGTCTGGGAGCCGGGGACTGGTTGCGATCTTTCGATCTTTTCGCACAGTCGCGAGGAGCCCAACTCAATAAAAAACCCCTAAATCCCAAGGTTTGAAGGCGCGCCGATGGGATGGATGGCCGGGGGGTAGTCTCGGTCGCTTAGCGCGAGAAGGGGGGGCTGCTGCGCCGAAGCAGTCTATAAAAATGGATAAGCGCGATTTTGAAATAAGTCCCGGGCGGGTCCCAGTATGCTTCTGCTGCTGGGGAATCCCGTACGTCTCTTCGGAGGGCGGTGGCCCCACGTTATACGGGGGGGGCCAAAACGCGTCGTTCGTCAGGAACTTTTTTAAGGAGGAGGGAGAGGGTTGTTCGGCCGTGTTGTCGTGGTCGGGTCTCCAGTGCCGCCCATCAGGCACTCGAAGATTTTGAGGAGTATTCGGAACCGATGACGAGATGCGGGAAATCCTGTACAGTAGTACGTCGTCCCTAGTGCGTCGGATCAGGACACAAAAGGAAAGAGAGGGGGGTGAAAACTCTGACAGCGATGAAGAAGTCTCAGGTGCACCATTCGTGGTGCAGTCTCTAAGCGAGGACGGGTCGGCCTCCACACCGGCCAGTACGCTGGGCTGGCAAGGCCAAGAAAGAATTGAACGATGAGAAGGAGAGAGAGCTCCGGCTTCAGGCTGAGGAGCAGATTGTGGGAATCGCGGAGCGCATTCGTGCTCGTCGACAGTCGGCGTTCGCGCTACAGAGTTCGGCGTCCCACCCGGAATTGACCATAGATGAATTGATGGACCGGCTTACACAGAGTGCCATGTGTATTATGCGGGTGGCTCAGTCTTCGGGTAACCTGAAGGGCACTTTTGTTAAGGCCCTGAAGGAGTCCGCCCTCGACGTCGGTCAAGTGGTACAAACGCTGTCAAGGCGTTCAGATGGAGATGAAGTGCGAGTTTTGCGAGATGCGGTCAGTCGTCTCAAAACTCAAAATGAAGAACAGATGAAGCAGATAGCTGGCCTCCGTGACGAGGTCAGCAAACTCCAGAAGTCCCGAACATCTGGGACTGAGACGACTGCCGCGGCGAGGACATCTCCGAGGCTTTAGCGGAAATAGTTTCTGCAGCGGTGGAAAGGCACTGGCCAATCGGTGCCACTCGGGCGACTCCTAACGTCCGGAGATTGTTTCGTCCAGCAGTGTGTGGATATTACTTGTTGTGCGCGCGGCGTCAGCTCACCCTCTGCGGAAAGGAGGAACGGCACGAAAGGAAGTTGACTAAGAAGACTCGATCCTCAGCCTGAGGGCACTGGGCCACTGTGGTGAGCAGGAAAAAGAAAGGGAAGAAGGGAAACACGGCGCCAATTACAGCACCGCAACCCGCTGCAGTGGTTCTGTCCACTCCAGTAAGATCGGAAGAGAGGAAGAAGCCCGCCAAGCGGCGGAAGAAGAAAAAGAAGACAGAACAGATTAGGGTTCCCAAGGCACCGCTGTGGTCCTAATGTTGGATGCTGAGGCTCAGAAGATGGCCTCACCTACGGGGCCGTTATTGCCAAGGCTCGAAGAAGTCATCACCCGCTGATTTGGGGTCCAGGGGATGCGAATGCGCAACGCTGTGTCGGGAGCGCGCATTCTCGAATTACCTGGGCAGAGAATGCAGCGCCAACGTCTTCGCTAGAAGACTAAAGAAGCTTAGGTGATGATGTCAGAGTGTCTAGACCGGTGAAGTGCAGGGAGCTGCGTATCACGGTCTGGACGACTCTATAACTAGGGGGGAATTGTCTTTGGTGATAGCCAAGACGGCAAGTTGCGGGGAAGGATCTTTTAAGATAGGGGAAATTAGACGTTCGGGAAGGGGAATGGGTTCCGCCTGGATTCAGGCTCCCGTCGAGGTCGCGAAAGACCCTCGTAGCAGCGAAGCGCCTCCTGGTGGGCTGGAGCTCAGCGCAAGTGACACTGCTTGCCGCTCCGCCCACTCAGGTGTCACCGGTGCTGGAACTGGGGCACACGAAGTCTCTTTGCAAGAGTGAGGTCGACCGCAGCGGTCTCTGCTACCCTGCGGCCAGGGAGAGCCCCTTCGGCGTCGTGCTCGGCGCCGCCTGTTGTGCACTTTGTGCTACAAAGGGTCGGGCGTCTGCCACGTCTTGGGTGGTTTGGGGTGCTTGAACCCCAAACAAAGAGGTTCGGCGGGGGGCGTCGGGGCCGGAAAAGCCGGCAAGACAGCGCGCACGCGGTTGGGACCAGCAGGTAGTGGTTGGGGCACTACTGCCTGCATTGCACAGGTCACCGCGAAGGTCGGGTAACTTGTGGTCGAGGTCCCGTAGGGGGGAGTAACGTCTGCGCAGGGCGGGTAATGTGGCAAAGGTCTGACTGACGCCTTTGCCCGCCCTGAAGCGCGAGAAGGCCACCGTTGGGTTTTAGTGGGTAAATGCGGCACTTTTCGATCTTCTGCCGCACTAGTCCCACATACCCACGCCGGACCCCTCGGCGTGGGAGGCGAGGCCTTTCCCAACGTAAAAAAAAAAAAAAAAAAAAAAAAAAAAAAAGGTTAGGTTGGGGTGCGTGGTGAGATACCTCCTCGTGGTGCACCCTGGTAACGTCCCAGTTTTGGGACGGCTAAAATCTCACCAGGCGCGGCTAGTTTGACACTCGTGGCTAGTCGGGCCGCCCGTAAACCCCAATCACGGGGAACGGTGGCCGGTGTCTCAGTCTGAGACGCGGGCCGCGTGGAGACACCACTATAAAAACCACGGGGTGGGGTGCCGCTCCTCTCCTCTGCTTTCAGAGGCTTTTGGGAGTGGCTGGGGCATACGTTATCCCCA